>UYYA01004438.1:0-28550 GCA_900624975.1 Angiostrongylus costaricensis
TTCGCACCTATTTAGCGCTTCATCTCTAGCTTTTTTGCGGAGTCCATCCTGAAGTTCATGTAAACCACATGGGACCCTACCCAAGGTTATCTTAGAAATGGGTTCAGATGATGAGAAACTCGGCCCCAATTCTAATAACGAGCGCGCACCGTCAGGGAGAGTTGTGCCTCCTAACACGGTTAGCCTTGAATTTTCTTGCACATTACCTATCCTAATGTGATCTGTTTGATGTTCTTTAGCGATATTTTTGTGCGCTATTGAAGCTGTGTTATGTGATTTACTCAAAAGGTCTTCGAATTTTCTTCGCAAAGTAAAGTATAGCATTAGACCTAATAGAGTTTCAAATCAACACTGACCCGCCTACTATTCTTCTCCTGAGGTGGTCCTTCAAATATTTAGCACAAAAGTTTTCCTTCGTCTCGCACTTCTTCCACTTGGCGAACATCTGGTTTTGTCGGCTTCGTAGACAATAATTCAAAATGATGCTAAGACATGTGCAAAACTACTGACCACAAGACTCTGCGACGACGATCGAGCATCTTATTACCCTTTCAAGGGGATAACACGCTCACCACTACACCATGCGGATCCTTTGTTTCGCATGCGCCAGCGGTCCGGAGTTACGCAAATATCTCTGCATCATTGCGGTTGTATTTTACATAACAGCCTGCCGTGAGAAGTTGTAGTAGGCAGTAGATGAAAAGTTAACATTCTAATTCAAAAGGTCATTTCCCACAAATACATTCCTACAAAAAAAGGGTGCTTGTGGCGCAGTGGTCGGAAGCTCCCTGCAACACACACGTGGAATCGATTCCCGCGTCCATGACCCACCAAGCCTTCCATTCCTCTGGAGTCTGAAAATTGGTACCATACTTGTTAGAGAAGATAGCAGCACCGGCTCGATACATCGATAGGCCACTGCGAATCATTGTAAATACCAGATATGTATTCAACCACCTCTAAACAGTGCTTAATGAAGTCGAATGCATAGCGCATCGCTCAGGGATCGATCAACGCCGAGGACCTTATCCTTTTATTTTTATTTTATTCTTGACTAAAGGGTTTTATAAATACTGGTCATCTAAACCGTTTCAGTTCAATACTTAAAAAATCCTTGCGATCTTCACCGTCTCATAGCGCAACCTCTACGCTGTTGTATGGCTTTTGTATGGTAAATCATCACAAACGTAAGTAAGATGAGGGTAATATATACCGAGTACATTAGTATGTGTTGAAGAACACAGTTTTCAATCACAACCGGCGAAAAGGAATTTTATGGAGAACGAAGTTGTAATGTGCATGTTAGCCGCGCCAAATATTCAATGACTCCTGCAATCCCGGTCAACGGCTTGGACCCGTTTTCGATCACCCTCGATTCCCTCCATTTAAATGCTTCAAATGAGCAGAATATTTGGTAAGCTTAATGGTGAGGTTCTGCTACAAGAGAAAATACCAGTGGTAGATGATCTCCATCATTTGTTATCTATCAACAATGATGCAGCTTTCAACTACATTCTTGTTACTACTATTCACTTAACATGCCATCATAAGAAAGCGAATCAATTTTGTCAGATTACAAAAGAAATAACCTCTTATACCAAGGACATCCTTAATATGAACCACGTCTTTGATTTTGGCCTGTCATTTTTTTTTTTTTTTTTTAGAGTTGTGTGACTTACCTTAAATGCCATTCGCTCAACTTCAAAGAACATCACAGAGGCAACTAAATGCATATGTGGGCCTTACAGTGACCTACAGTGGCATGCTGACATATTGTTCTCATCGTCTCAAACAAGTTGGTACCCACATAACGACCCCTAAGGGATGGGAGGGCTTAGTGGGTCCAAAGTGTGGGACCAAACCAGCGAGCAAAACGATGTGTATTGAAGAGCACTGCGCCGAAATGGATCACCGCAATATGACTTTTGAGGGCCTGCTGAATCATCTTAGTGAGCTTGGTGCTTTTTAATCTAGGAACGCCTGATTCAAAAGCATTTTGTGTAAATAAGTACTGGAGATGAACTACATGTAGTACCCATTCTGAAAGCGCTAGCACAATGCGAAGGCACAAACGTGAGGCAAAGCTAGTAAAACTCTCCACCTTGCTGAGAACGACGGTCTACTCCACCTGCCAAACATGGTCGACATATATCGTGGATATTCTGGAGTGTCATCAACACCGTTCTTTCCAGATGGACACAGGGACGGTATTGGACTGGACTGTCTGTGACGTCGTGAGTGAACTACTACTTCCTTCGAGTCCATCTCTTGTGTTCGCGGGTCAGACGAAGACTGCTGTAGTTCCTAAACACTTGCCGTAATAGAAACAGTTCTAATATTTCTTGTACTGAGCGTAATTTGTATCTTGCACTACTTTGTCATAGTGAGCAATTGTAATGCATGTGTAGTCGATTATGCTAGAATCTTTTTGAAGAGTTATATCCCAAAGTCGTTAGCTGAAGTTAAGAGATGAAGGAGACGGTGTAATGCGAAAAGCTAGAAGGCGCAGCCCATTGTTAACAAGAATTCTTACTACGTCAGGAATTTACAAAGTTTTAAACGTACGTTTATGATACTGCTTGGGACACCCCAGCTCTTCATGTTCACTGCACTTTCACGATCTTCTTTATTCACATTATTTGCTGTCCATCTGGAATGAATAAAAGTTTTATATCTTATTCTATTCCTACTAGCTGCAGATAAGTAAAACTGTTCCAGAAATCAAGGTGATCGTCTCACCCTTGCTCTCCGGTTCCTCGTGACCGACGGCCCCAGTAAGAGTAATTTACCGCCGCGTATTCAAGAAGGGCAGCGAAGACAAAAACGAAACACATAACCTGTAAATTTTCGGAATTAAATGTGATACGATATTTCAAATGGGAAAAAAACTAGAGGAAACTACAACGCAAACAGAAGTATCGGAAGCTCGATGAGGAACGAGAAGGCGAGTAGCTCCGGAAAATCACAGACTGGAGAAGGAAGGGGAAGTTTCCCTCCCGCTTAGTAATTTTCACGAACTATCCGTCATACGTTATTTCGAAATTGAACAATGTCGTGGAGTGAGTTTCCAGTCTTTGGTCTTTATTTTCTTCTTCTTGTTTATTCTCAACGAGCTACGGCCACCAAAGTTTGATGCTAGAAAAATGTGGAGATTTTCAACATGGGTGTCAATGTTGATTAAGGGAAAAAGGCTTGGTACCGATTCAGTAGTGGTCCACCATCCGAAAAAAAGAATTCCGACTCCTGAGAGTTTCCGCAGTTCCCCAGACACGCTTAATGAACTTACCAAATACACATCAATACTTTTCACATAGCTGATGCGAGGCAACGACTGGCGTACCCCAGTAGAGATTGTTGTCATCGTTAGTACGGTAGTAATGCCTGAATCGTCGATTTAGAATCCTCTACTTTCGTCTAGTGTCCTATAGGTCTTTAGAGGATTGCGAAAGACTTTAAAGAAAAAGGGTTACCAGTTAATAGAACAATCAGCAAATGCTAACGTGTGTAAACTCAGAGTTATTATTGGTAAGTGTGACTATTTTGCGTGTAGGCTAGTGGTTAGAAGTGTTTTGAAATAGGCACACATGCGTTAGTTGTTTTCTGCCCCATAGCTAACTAAAGCTCTCTAGGTCAGAAAAGCGATACCAGGCTTGTCTGAGAGGATAAGGACATTGGGTTGATACAACAATAGCCCCTGCGAGTCATTATGTAGGCGTTCAACAACCCCTTGTCATGTCAAGACATTTCATTACTGAATGATCTGACATCAGATGTGTCACGACGTGCGGATTCCAGTACTTCTTGCATCCGATTCGTTTTCCTGCATCCACTATTCACAAAGGCCTTCCAACGTTTTTGTTTGTTGGTTTGACTACTGTTTGAGGACTTCTTCTTCTTCATGAAGAATGTCCTCGATTGCTGTGCAACTCTGAAATATTTGGGATAGGGCATCCACACTTGGATCAGAGAGTGTGACTGTTCCAGGAAAGTCTACTATCAATTTCTCCACTTCGGCGGAAGGAATTGGTGGTCCTGGAGCGAGGTCGAACCAGTGCATGGGCAGGTTGGTCAATCCGCGTAATGAACGGGGTTAGCACCACTGTTCTATCCGCTCCCTTGATCATCTCTGCGATATTTATTTGAGGTAAATACTTGACGTATCCTTAATGGACTAATCAACGCCGAATGTTTTATCCTTTATTCTTTACCCTTTCTGCAGAGGTGAACAATTTAAACTCTAGAGCTTCTTGAATAATAATGAAAATTACGTGATGTCTCCCAAGATTTTGTTGTTATCGTAAAACTCACCTACCTAATGCAACACGAGCACTAGTCGCCTCATGATTGATCCAGAACGATACCCACGATAACATAACAATCAGCACACAAGGCAGATATGTTTGGAAAATAAAGTAACCAACAGAGCGTTGTAGTTGAAACACCAGTGACAATCGCTGATATGAGCCTAGAAAAATCGTGAAAAAACAGATGAACAGAACAGGCTGGTGTTGTCCAAGATTAAAGCTACTTTTCAAAAGCAATGTAGTAATTCCTCCCCAACAGTTTGCCGCCTCATTGCGAGCGGGAGTTGTTCCTGGGTATCGGGCTGGAATCCACAGCGGGGGCCTCCCAAGCTGAGAAGAAGTCCGTCGTTTCTATCCGGAAGCCCAGCTACGAGTAAACCAAACCAAGATTCACCATAGTTCTAGTACCAAACTAGTCGGATGGTGACAAACCTCCATCCGATCCACAGGGGTGGCGATTGTCTGGGTTGGGGACGACCTGAGAAAGCAGCAAATGTAAATTTAGCTGCAGCCCGCACATCCAGTGAAGATGGGCCAGTATCTTGGTAAATGAGTGATAGAGTGTGATCCGGATCGAGAAATGTAACAATGTAATTTATTACAGGAACAGTGCAAAATGAATAGCACTTCCTTACCCGTAGCAGTGCTCACCACACGGTCCTCCGTCTGAAAACCGGTGATGGTGAACTGAGGAACATCGGCTTCTTCAACGCCGTGAACCGCTTTCGGGTAATTCCACTTCATAAGCACTTCCGACGTTGTGTAGCCATCTATAGCAATAAATTCTTCTTTGACACCACAGTTTTATTAATCATTTTCGAAACTCGATTATTTCATATTAACTGAAAAGTCTTCCTACACGATTCGATTTCAACAGTGCAGTTCTGTGAATCCAACGGGAAATTACGCAAGTTCATCGAGCAGCTGAGCGTTGAAGTGAGCCTGAACGTTTCTAAACAAGTTTTATTCCTTATATAAATGCAATTTAGAGTAGAGTACACGTTTCTTTATATTATTGATTCCTTATAAGACGAAATGCAGCGATTGTTAATAGTAGATTGAAGTTGGGATTCTGATAGTCGGGTCCGCTAGGATTAGTTATCGAATAATCGTTCGCATAGGTGGAATAATGAAGGAGCGGTGGAGTCTGCAGATCAAGATTGCCTCCGATTATTCGGACGAAGAGAGTACCACACAGAACACAAGGAGATAATCGTTAGTGCTTCTACCACGGACTTTGCTTTCTTTACCTCATTGTTCATGCAAATGAGTTTTGATTCTTTTTACTTTCGGATTTTCTAAAAAAGTTGTCTGAACTCCTTGTATGTTGTTATGGTTTTGGGCTCCGAAGATGTATCGAGCTAAAGTTTTGATGAATATGGCAATAACTTGTTTTTGTCCCGAAGAAATGGAGGTAGAGGTGACCCAAGGTACCAGATGGTACCAATGAACATGTGCGTCGAAGCACACCTCTAACCACTGCGCTACCCGCATATTCGATAACTTCCACAATGGCATATGGTTAGAATTAGGAAACGTCGTGGAACCGAGAATTCTTTGTGTAGAGCCAACAATAACAAATAAAACCTCGAAATAACCTAATGACCTAAACGAGGGTCCAATTCAATTTTCCACTCGATCGGTTTGATAAAAGTAGTAATGAATGATAAATAATAGATAACAAAATGGTTCGGCATTGAATGATCAACTAAAACAAAAATTGTTTCAATAACGGCGTTCAAAAAGCAAAATGAGAGCAAAGCTGGGCAAGGATGACTGGTTGGAAATACACTCAACCTTCCGTGCTTTTAATCCGCTGCTTCAAATCAATAGACCTGGTTTTCATTGTCAGAATTCCGGAACGCTTTTCTAACCCAATTTTTCTTTTCAGAAAAAACTCTACTATGTTGTGGTCACCTTTCAAGCATTGAATATGCCAAAAATGCTGAAATTGAATTTTCTACATCTATGGCTTATTTCATGCGTTAGCATTAATGTTCAAGAAGGACAGATAACACCGGGAAAGTTAGAGGTGTGGTCTCTGGGGAATGCAGCTGTTATAACTGGGCTTTTCTGGCGGTTATAAACATGACACTTCGCCAATAATATCTGGTGCATTTAGATGAGCTTAAAGCTTATGAAAAGTCCAACAAAGTAAAGTTAGAACGTCACAAGTGTAGGTATCCCTTCTGGAACAGTGAATGTTCTCTTAGGAAAAACGGGGTGAAAGTAAATCAGCATAAATAAAATAGCACCTTGAAAAGGTGATGTGTTTGTTCTTCACGAATGTTACCCGTTCCAGCTCAAGTTCTGCAATGTAGGCTAGGCACATTAAGACCAGAAAGTGGTTTTTGACTAGACATCCGCTTTAGGAGAACACTTTCATATGACTCGTGCACAACTCGTTACTCACGATGTGCTTTTCCGAGTTTCGAGAAGCTCTCACTCTCGTGCCGAAAGAATTTATCTGGTTCAGCTGAGTGATGCTTAGCTGACTAATTTACTTTATCCTAGAAAGGCTAGTTTGTGATCTACGGGATTTTGGAGTGTATTACACTTAATGGACTAGTTGTAGGAATCAGAAGAAAGAGAGGAAAAAAAAAGTAAAGGTGTTATAAGGGCAAAAATGAGAAGAATGATGCGTTTTTCTCATTAAAAAAGAAAGAATAGTGTTCTCTTCCTGAGCGACCACGAGGCTCTCAATAACAAGATTTCTTCTAGAATGGCTGACGTTTGCGGCTGCATTTGTTTTCATCAGAGCCTGGAATGACCAAATAAACATATAACCTACTCAGTCAAAAAAACTTTCATAACCTCAGCAGATCTAGCGCTAACTAACGCTTTCACAGTTTTTCGCCCTGGTGTTTTATAATCCAGTGCAAAGATTTGTATGCGTTTTGGGTAAATTCAAGAAATTCGAAAACGAACAGCAAGGGTGAAGGCATCGGAAGATTTGCTTTCGTTCATATTATTTATATCTATTGGAGACTAAGTTAATTAAATAGAAAGCATGTGTGCTTCTCATAGATGTAGTTACGCCGAAATTTGTGGCTGCTGCAACGTGGACCACAAAATTGGGTGATTAGTCCTTCGTCCAAATGAAAAGCTAGTGTCGACATAGTCGGAATAACAAATGTACAATAGATATAACGCGAGGGCGAACGGATGCGGGTAATCGACTAAAATCAATTTGGCCCTGAAGAATACGAAGGCATCGAGACGTTAGCCGAATATCTTTTTTAGCAGCCTCATGCTAGCTTAATAATCCATGAAGCCTTAATTTATTTTTCTAGAAATGACGCATAACCGAGGTGATCCATGACACAGCGGAACGTGAGTTTTAGGATCCACAAAAGTTAGTCAAATTATGAATAGTCACTGATTTTTCAGATGAATACACCAACATATTCACTACAAAATTAGTTTTTCACAGCTGCCAGCGACTTCTGGATAACTGAAGTACTGGAAATATTGAGTCTTTTCTTTTAAACCAAGATTTAGATTTTGAATTCTCGAACGCAATTGCCGCAGCGGCAGTCACCAATGACAGGAAGACGGTTAAGGACAACATTGCTGATTTCATCACTTCGTTCGTCGGTATACGAACGCCGACGAAAAAAGTCAAGAATAAATCTTATGGGCTTTCGAAAATCAGAGGTTCATTTTGATAATTTGTACCCTGTTGCTAAAGTTTTGCAGATTTCAACGTTTTTATCCCAATTAATAGAGCTCACTACGAGGTGTGGGGTGTAGGAAGCGCAAGGCTTGGAGGTGTCGTGCAACGCACACACTTATACTTATGGTCAGCGGTTCGACCACGTGACAAGTCAGGGAAGTCTTTTAAGTATCTTATTTCCTCTGCGCTGCGCAATTGGACACGAGAGTTGCTTGGAAAATGCTCTTGCCCACCTGTGGCAAAGACTTAAAGAAGCACTGCTATTTCTGAATTTCATAGTGGATCAATTCGAGCAGCATTTAATGATACTCATGAAGGAGATGAAGTTCTCAGATCGAAACCAAATTCACATGAAAATCGCAAGACCTTAGTGAACGACGGACATTAGACAATGACCTGAGTAAAATCAGTGTTGGAATGCGTACATTGCATGAAGTGGGCCACATAAACAAGTTAAAAAGGATAAAGCTCTTGGCGTTAATCGATCCCTGAGGGATGCGTCATGCATTAGGCTTCATTAAGCGTCATTTGGAGGTGATTGGATTCATATCTAGTCTTTACAATGACTCGCGGTGGCTTACTGATGTATCGAGCCAGTGCTGCTAACCTCACAGACAATTCTGGTGTCAAATTGCCGACCTCGGAGGGATGGAAGGCTTGGTGAGCCACGAGCGCGGAAATCGATCCGCTGTGTGTTTTATAGGGCGCCTCCGACCACTTCGCCACACAGGCCCATACATAAAGTGATATTGTTTATTAGTTAAACAAGTAAATGAATGAGTAGATAAGTGGGTGAGTAAATCACGTAAATCACGTGCGGAGACATGCTTGCTGCAATTCGAAATGCGCAACGAGAATCAAGAAGACGTACATTGAAATCAATTCATACCAGTGCGGTTATGTTGGGCATTATGTGTATGGTTAAGTTAACGATAATGTCAAGTAAAATCAAGAAAAAGACTCCTACCTCATACCGTATGCGATTTTACCGTCTCCACTTATTCGTAGCATTTTGTTTCGTTCGGTGACTTCGTGCAGAAAAGAGTGCTTGTCATTCGCGAGGAATGTGTCAGGCACCCATATATTCCTGAAATAACGAGCCAATAGAATTAGGAAAGCATTTTATTACTATTTTGGTCAAATATGGTTGAGATATTTAACATCGAAATCGATTTTTCGACAACTGTAGGCTAGTTTCTTAATCAATAGAATGCGTTTGCGGAGTTCAGAACTGTACAGATTTATAGAACACAGCCTCCTCTATCGCCCTAATTGAACGTGTAATTTTTTTTCTCTTTTAAAAGTGACAACTAAATAATGATCTTCAACTTCTAATGAGAGAGCATGAGCTGAAAATACAAGCGATGCGTTTGGGAACACGATCGTGTGACGGTTCGCTTTGTCATTTGATTCTGTGTTCGAAACATAAGCCTTGATGCAATAAAGTTGTGGAAACACATGTCTTCAGAGATACTCCTGAAGATCACAATCTCATCTTGCTAGAATAAAATAACTTGTCGTATCCAATGCATCTGTCTAGGGCCTCTATGTCTACCTCAAATGAGTCAAAGCCTTTCTTTAAATCCATGAAAGTGAGAAACAGCGCCAACTCTCGCGATACTCAGTAAGTTTTCTTATCGCATGGATATGGTTCACCGTGCTGAATCTTTTCCGAAACCCTGGCCGTCCTTCATTCAATGTTCGCTCGATTCCGTTTACGATGATTCGAGTAAGGAGTTCATAGACGACACACAGCACGCAGATTGGGTGATAGTTGGTGATATTGTGGAGGTCACAGTTTGTGAACTATAACATAGTCTTGGTGGTCTTCCAATGAATAGGGACCTTGCATTCTGAATGGTTCCATGTGAAGGGCCGAGCGAGCGGATTAATGAAGAGTGGCGGAATGTTCTTCAGCTGTCCATGAAAACCGATGGGATGACACATCTATCCTTTTTTACTTACATATAGATTATAATTCTATCTTTTTTTGAATTTCACAAGTCCAGTCATCATACCTCCAGTGCGAATTCCGGCACTCCTTGCATTCAATTCATTTTACCGCATTGTTCGTCCACAAATGCTTTAAAACATTTCGCATGTTCTTTCTTCTGCTTCTGGAGGATTTCAATCTTCGTTATGAATACCGCAGAATGCTGGTCGAATAGTTGAGTCGATTCTCATTGAAATCTTAGTAATGGCCGAGCTGAAGCGTTTCCACGTGGACTGGAGGAAATATTGGAGAGGGAATCAAATCAGAACACGGCTTCCTGGTGGAATGCATCACCAACCACAGTGCTACCCCTTCCTGTGTAGTGGTATTTTATGATACAACATTGTCTTGTAATTATATTATATCAGATTGCATCTTAACCATTTTGTTTGTTTTTGCTGCATTCTATTCAGGGAAGGTACTCTTCTTCTCCTGTTCTCCATATTACTGCATTTATTTGAAGGGTAGCGGTTTCTCCGGTCTCGAACTTTCGTTTTAGAGCAACGTTAACTCCGAAGACAAAAGCACTCGCAAGACCACTATTCCAATTAGTTTGGAAATCGATGAGGTAAACGCCATAAATGGATTTGAGAAAAAGTGCTATAAAGAATTGAATCTAAGCAAGTCTCTAGCATCTTAGTGATCAGAATCATATGCCGTGTTTTTAGGAAAAGAACAATGCGTTTGAAGAAAGAAACCATATTAATAATAATAACCTAACGAACACTTTCCTTTTTCAACCACAGGGATGCTGAGATATTAATAAAACTTGGAGCTTCATGTGGACTTCAAAGGCGCAATTACTCGAACCAGGGGATTTGCGTGCTATCCCACCACGGCGATCGAGGCACCTGCTCTGTCTTTCTCTTAGCCATTTTTTTAGCTTATCGGTGCTATCGGCAGTTTTACTCACGTCTCACATCCCTGTTGTTGTACTTCACATCATACTCTACCAGTTAGAAAGAAGTAAGTAAATAAAAGCTGAAAGGGAGTGATTTTTACTGCAGCTTCCGTTTAACTTTCAACTTTTTTTCCGGGTTAAATTCTGGTTCATGTTCTCCAGACCATTCCCGTTGACTGGTGATTCCTGATAACATCGATAGCGTAGAAAGATGACTGGGAAAGATCCGCTTGGTAGCTAAGTTCTATGCTGGTATTAAAGATAGCACGTGAGCCCCGGAAGAGGTAATCGCTGGTTCGAAGTTCACCTGAAGTTGCGAGTTTTGCTCATATCTCAGCACTCTTGTGGTTGCATTTCGCATCATTCACCTGCCCATGAAAAGGAACATGCAATAAATAAAAGTTGAAATTTTCTTTCTACTTTCAATTGAACAGATAAGATTTCTGACTTACTGTGAGAACTCTCCACTCAGAGTCATCTCTTTGATCGGTACTGCACTGCTCCATGATAGACGTTCGTCAGTCCAGTACTGATGCAAGTACATGGTAATCGTATAGTCCTGATAGAATTCGTTTGATAGTGAATCAATTCATAGGAAAACAATTGAATATCTATGCTAGAAAATTAGGTGAAAAGGCAAACTGCGCGAGAACAAGACATTTGGAATCATCATACGTCACATACCATGTTTACTTCGGATATCGAATCAAATGATGCGATGATGATATCCATGGTGAGCAGAAGTGCCTCGCCTGAAACTGTGAGAGATGATTTTCTGGTCTGACGCACATTTTTTCTGAGCAGTGGTGTTGTTCTTGAGATAAAATTGTAGACTGCTTCAAAATGCTGAAGATAACATCCTATGCAAGAAAGTTCTTCAATTAAAGCACTGATTACTTTGCTGAGCATCAGTTATCACTTTGTGATAAGACGACCTCCACTCAACCTCAGGTAAGCGTTTTCATCCCTCTATCATCCATTATTCTCTATCAGATATGAAAGGAATGCATGGTATGGCTTAACCTTTATTTAGTGCCTATTCTTTTTTCACAACAGAGTACTTTGTGAAAATCAAACAATTAAATATTGCGTGACGTGCAATAGTGCAAAGAACTACTTTCTGTTTTTCATTTTAGTGTTGTATTTGTTGCAGGACAAACAGATCTTTTCGAAGAGCCATAAGCGATTAGTTGCCGTTGGAACAATCACATCCAGTGAGCTTCTGGCCAGTCGCAATGTTTTAAATAGTGTTCCATTCGAATTCGAGTTCAACTTCTACATCGTCCTTGAGCGGTCTGTTGTTTTTTCATTCCTACTTTCGTTTCTGGTTTTGGTTTTAACATCGTCTCCTAATCACCTAGTAAGAAGACACAGCAAAGGATTCGTGGCCGAAAACATACCTCCAACCGATCCACGTCGTGGTGAAGACCTGGATACGCCTTTGCAAGGTTAAGTCAAGACTCCAGGGAGGATCAAGTTGCACAACCAGCAATAGGCCAGCCTTAGTACCCTGTAGACTTGGTGCTTCCGTCTATGACGTCAGGCAATGAGACGTCCGGTGAGAGTTCACAAAATCTCGGGTTATGCAGGCCGTCATTGGAACCGGATTTGACGAACACACGCACGATGCGTAATGGAGATTGTTTCTCACTCTGAACGTATAATACCAAAACACTCTCCACAGATGCCGATCTTCACGCCCTTCTTGTAGCCGCAGATCGAATCAACCTTCATGTGATCGCACTAAAAGAAATAAAAATCAAGAAGACCGACATACGCCAACTAAACAATAGGACCCCTGTCATCCGTGGAGAAGAGGCCCCATCACGAAATGTTGGCGGCGTAGGCTTTGTCGTACACCCGTCCACTGTCTATCTCGTCGACTCATGCAAAATCCTTTTCCCTAAAATAGCCATCCGCCGTCTTCAACTGACGCGTCATAAGAAGATCACAATTATCAACTGCTACTCACCTACCGATGTGGCTGATGAGAACGAATTAAATGCGTTTTACCATTAGTTGGAGGAGGTCACCCACGATAATGAAGGATATCATAAATTTGTTCTTGGAGACTTTAACGCCGGGATAGGGAAGGCCAACGAAAGCGAATACAGGATCGGAAATTTTGGATTAGGAGAAAGAAATGAGAATGGGAACCGTCTCGCAGGACTCCTTTCAGCAGCACGTCTCTACCATGGAAACTCGTTTTTTTCAGAAGAAAGAAAGCCGCCGCTGGACATGGGAGTCTCCTAACGGTATGACTCATGCAGAGGTCGACCACATTCTAACAAAGGGAAGATGGTATCTACTTTTCACACCGGTAATCCCGTCATTCTGCACTGGTTCCGATCACCGCCTTCTTCCCGCGAAGATTCGATTCAGCCGTAAGCTGGAAAAGAATTTATGTCATCAACCACGTGGAAAAAGTTTAGCTGTGTACGACGAGAACATTCTGAACGAAGCCCTACTCAAACGTGACTGGCAGATTAAAGAAAACCCGACCGAAGACTACGAGCTGTTTCTCGAAGGATTGAAAAGCTGTGCTGAATATGCCTCAGTTCCTCAAGCAAGAAGATCAGGCCGCATCTCCACTACTACTAAGGAGTTGCTCGAAAAGAGAAAGAAACTGAAGCTTGATCCTACTGCAACACGTTTAACATGGCTAGCAATAAATGCCAGCTGCAGAAGAGCTTTGCAGAAGATCTACAACGGTACGAGCAGAAGAAAATACTGGAAGCAGCAGAGAAAAGAAGCAGTCTGATAAAATGTCGTCGGGACTTGTGTGACTATGGTTTTCTGCTGTTAGCACTGATGAACGAAGATGGGATCGTCAAAACTTCCCGCCATGATATGGAATTAATACCGAAGACGTTCTACACCAACCTTTTCTGTTCCACAATCCTCGCCCTTGGCCCTAATATCCCTGCTGGAGAAAAGCCACCTGGAAAGGTTCGAGTAGCGAAAGAAAGCATGAAAAGAGGCACAGTTCCAAGATCCGACAATATCACTGCCGATTTCCTTAGAGCTAGAGACCACAATTTACATGTACTTCTCACAAATCATATGACAGGCTACTTTCAAGAGGAGAAAATCCCAGACCAGTGGAGGGGATGAAAATGCAGCTTTTCCATCGACCTCTTACAATACCCATAGGAAAAGGGGTTCGACAGGGCGACATAATATCGCCAAAGCTGTTCAGTGCCGCACTGCAGTGGATAATGAAGTCACTCGATTGGTATAAGAAAGGCATACATATTGATGAAATATTCCCGTCAAACCTTCGTTTTGCCGATGACATTGTCATCTTCTCAAGAAGCACTGGTGAAGCAGAAGTGATGATCAACGAGCTCAACGAAGCGAGGAAGAAGATCGGACTTCGCATAAGTCGAAAGAAGACCCAGTTCATGAAAAATCATGGTGCGAAGGCGAAAAAATTGAATTGGATGGCTCACTCATTGCAGAGAAAGCCTCGTACATATACCTTGGGCGATCAATGAACATGGAAAACAACATGAAGGAGGAACAAGGCAAAAGAAGGAGAGCAGCTTGGGCCGCATTCGGGCCTCTCAAAGAAGACACCGACCAACCGAAGGACCCGAAAATCCGCTCTCATCTCTTTGATTCTATGACCCTCCCAGCGCTCTGTTATGCTGCAGAGACGTGGGCTGATACTTCAACCACGTCAAGAATACTCCGCGTTACTCACAGAGCGCTTGAGCGATGTCTTCTGAAATATAACCGCCACTCTGAATATCTAGCCGGAATGTGAACCTTTGATCTTCAAAATCTATCAAATCTTTGAGACCCAGGAGAATATACGTCGACAGCGAAACATAGATGGGCCGGTCACAGAGTGAGACAGATGGACGAAAAGAGCAGTACAGTGGACTCCAAAAGAATGCAAACGTCCCATTGGTCTGCCACCTACAAGTTGGGCGAACGTGCTCGTAAACAAAGTTAATCAGCTGTACCCGCAGCTACAGCTATTTTACAGATCACGAGACAGAGTATTTGAGAACGTTACGCCGTCCCTGTAAAATCAATGGTGTTGTTCTTTAGGGTTTTCCACGAAGATTTTAAACAGAGAATAGCAGCAGTTATTGTGGAACCTTCAAAAGCTGAGAAAGGCATTCGCACCACCGAAGCTTTGCCAATTACAAAACCTAGATCATTGCACTCCGACATCCCGACGGAACAATTACAGCTTCCAGAAAGACCAAGGAAGGAATCATTCGCGATGGCTACTCAAATCTCATCAATAGTCATGTCCCCTTGTCCTCATATAAAATAAAGGAGAACGGATATTTCATCTCACCCGGGTCTTCCTTCGGAAATCCGACGTGCTATTTCATCGGTGAGGAATCGAACGACAAACAACATCTCGTCTCGACAAGATAAGATCTGGACGTTTGAATAACCCCTCGCCAGTTATCATAAAGTTGGTCGAGTGTACTCACGCTACCTGTCAGAATGCAAGGTTCCCTTGCAATGGAAGACTAGCAAGACAGTAATTTTCTTCGTATTTTTTTTGAGCAAACGCAAGGTGTTATTATTCTTTGCTCACGATTAAGCTGACGTTTCGGCGGATTTCGCCTTCCTCAGGGCCGCTTCCTATGAGGTTTCCACTAAGTATGTCACGTAGAGACCAACCGCACAGAAATCACATGGAAGTATGTGGCAGTTAGCAAGACAGTGTTGTTGTTCAAGAAAGGAGACCAGGATATCAGCAGCTATTGCCCAATCTGCTTGCTGTCTGCCGTCTACAAACTTTTCAATCGAGTCATTGTAAACAGGATTGACAGAATACTGCACGAAGGTCAGTCATGTGAACAACCAGGGTTTGGGAGAAAACTCATTACGATGAACCATATCCACGCCATAACAAAACTTGCTGAGTATCGCGAAAGTAAAAATAGGCGCTGTCTCTCACCTTTATCGATTTAAGGAAAGCCTTTGACTCAGTTGGAGTAGATGCAGTCATAGAGGACATGGACAGCTAGAGCTTCCTTACTCATTATATCAAGATTCTTCGTGAGCTATGTTAACGCCAAAATACGCCAAATTTACGCCAAAATTATTTGCCGCCACCATCAAGAGCGTCATGCGAACATAAGAATGAGGTAACGTGGGAGTGAAAATCAATGAGCGGCAATTACATCATCTTCGCTTTGCTGATGACGTCGTTCTTATAACACCAAACTTTAGCGAAGCGGAACGAATACTCGCCGCCTTTGATAAAACCTGTGGAAAGATTGGTCTTCTGTTGCAATTCAAAAGAAAAACCATGTTCATGGATTTATTTCTTATGCGCCATTCACACGCTACGGACCGAATATCTCCGAATGCTCTATTTATGTCTATTTAGGATGATGAATCAATGGATGAACGGCTTAGCTCTAAAGTTGAGCAGGGGGAAGCGAGAGGCGTGGGCAGCTTTCAAGAACATCGAGAATATAGTGAAGAGAACAAACAGCACCCGTATACGAATGGACGATATCTTGAGTCTTCTATGTCTCGCAAGTGAGCAAAGGAGTCCGTAGCATTGACTACAAACGTTCAGAGACGCTGTCCTACATCCTACATCCCAGACTATTGAAGGAAAGGTGGACTAGACAGGTAATGCGTGTTAACAACAACCAATGAACAAGAGCCGTTAGTGACTGGATTTCTCGAGTTGTCAAACCGCACAGCAGGGAGACTGCCAACCCGATGGTCAGAGTTCTTCGGAAAACCTTTAGAGAAAGATATGATGCTCAACGAGTCCCTTGAGCGAGCAGAACCTCCTGGGTTATTCTTGCACGCGACAGGGATAGAAGGAAGATTTGCTAGCGCCAGGTCGAGTCATTCGACAATCAAGGGGACCATTTGTGATACAGGTAATTGAAATAAGTCGTACTAACGTCTACTTGCATCTACACAAGTTTGTACACTTGAGGGACAAGAGTTGCCAAAAACCCTTTATGATTTCTAAAGCTCGGCGCATTCGCCTTCTTCAGAGCAGAAATGTTCGAATCGGATTTCCAAAGCCGTTGTTTCCTGCGATGTGGATCTTCGTAATCGTATGGAGTCAAATATACGAAAGTGGATTCGGAGTAGTTATAAATGATAACTGTGCAGATTCAGAAAAGACAAAGAGCCCGATGTTGATCACTGATTGAGGGCTGCGCCATGAATTCGTCTCCATTCGTGGCATCGGCTAGGCGATCGAATGCATATATGGCCTACCTAATGACCTGTTAGAGCCTACCAATGTGTCGAATAAGTACTTTCACTCTACCAGACAGGTCAATTTTTCGACCACGGAAAGTTGTGAGGCCTGGTTAGTTCGTGGCCACATGGTTAAACCAGCGATCTCGGAGGCCACGCAGACACCACCATGCTACAACCGTCGTTATAAATATTGTTTGTCCTTGTATTAAAAGGAGAATAATTGCAGCGAATATGAATGTGTCTACGAACATATTGAGCAAAATTTGCCAAAGTTCCCAAAAGTGTTTTAGCAACAACTGTTGCTAATTTTTTATAACCTTCTAGTGTGTTTCGATTAAAATGCCGCTTTTACACACTGACTGTTTCAACCGTGTGCAGGATTTAGTGAAAGAAACCAAAAGAAGGACTTAGTCCTTAAGTGAGTGAATGGCTGAGGGGAAGACTGATGAAATTATCTAATTTTAGAAGGTGCGAAATAAGAGATATTCCTATCAAGGTTAAATTTCGCTCTTGTATCAGCAGAGGTAGTACCTGCTCTGTGAAGTGCCCTCATCCTGCAATAAGCTCCTAGACACTTTTCTCATTATACCCGTTCTTTCGTTTCTCGCTCATCCGTAATGATTCCATAAATTAGATTTTAGAGGAGGAAGAACCTATTTCTTTATCAAGTATTTCTTGCTAAACCTTTGAGCGACCTTTAGAGAACGAAGTTTTTGGAGAATCCTGATATTGGAAAAAATTCCTAACATTACCCAGCCAGGTATACAATACAGCAATCCTCTGAGAATTCTCACATCTCGCGCTGAATTGAGTGATTTTTGAGGAGACAGATTGTTTTTCACTAGCCAAACGTCTCTTACAAGGCGTCCTAGTGGCATAATTTTAGAAGATTAATAGGTTTGTGCTAAGAAAAATTTGTGTAAATTATTCATTTGTTGATTTGGGCGCAGTTTATCTAACTGTTCTCCCAGATTCCACTTTCTTAGTTCGCTTGAGAAAAAGTTGGCGAACTGATGACGAAGTCATTTACGAGGAATGAAATAGTGGTGCTGCGCCAACTGCTTATCCTCATTAACCTCAAGTTGAGAAGGAATGGGATGATTAGGAGAATAACAGGTGATATAAACGTAATACACCCGTCTTCAACGATTTTCGAACCGTTTACTGTAATATACTAATAAGTAATGGAGTAATAATAAGTAGCAAGTAATAACTGGAATCACTTGTAACAGCACAACTTTGAGGAAGACGAAATCGCCGAAACGTCAGCCATCGATGAACAACACCGACAGTAAGTAGTAATGTGATAATAACCATAATGATGCTCAAATATTTGCAAAACTCCGGACTGCAGCTGTCTGCGGTGGGGAACGAACCCTTTCCGGGGACTAACGCGTTCACCACCACACCATGCGAGTTCTTCATTTCGCCCGTCTCTCGGCCATGTTATTGACGCATAGTTGCTAACAGCAATCACCCGTCAACGGGATTAATTCATCTGGGGGCACATATCGGCATTGAACTCAGCTAAGCTGAGGTTGAGGTATAAATCACAATGTAGTACTTTTTATTTTTACAAGTGATATACCAAATATCTCAGTATCATTATGGTTATATTTCACATAATACACTGCCGTTAAAAAGGAATAGCCAGAATAGCCAGTAAATAAAAAGCACTACAGTGTAATAATAGTGTTCTGTAATAACGAGCTCGTTCTGGAAGCTGGAAAATGCTTTTGAGTGCACGTGACGTTCTTCGTTCTCGATTTTGGTGGAAACGAAATCAGCGGCCTAAGCGTTTAGAAGTCAGGACTCGACAAATGATCTTTCGAAACTGAGGAGAACTAGGAAGTTTCGCTGATACCTCGCACAGTAATGCAATATGCTTGGTCCATTATTTGTCACCAGAAAATGTTTTGGCTAAGATTTTTAGAATTTTTCGGAACAACGACATGTTTCTGGTAATTTCCAGAGGGATAAATAGGATGTTTAACGATTAGCCGGAGTAGCAATGAGGCGATCAAATCATCAATCCAGGGATAAAAAGTAATGGAAAATTTGGGTTGAATGGCTCTGAATGGTATAAAAAGGTACTTAAATTTTGCAATAATTTAGAAAACTGGCACATTTACTTGTGTTATTAAGAGCACTGTGGTTTAGCGGAAGGGCACATGTGGCGCAGTGGTCAGAGGCGCCCTGCAACACAGACGTGGAATCGATTCCGGCGCCCATGACCCATCAAGCCCTCCATCCCTCTGGAGTCGGCGAATTTATCACTGTCTCGATACATCGATAGGTCACTATGAGTCATTGTAAAAGCCAGATATGCATTCAATCACCTCCAAACGATGCTTAATAAAGTCGAGTATGTGGTGCTTACCTCAGGGATAGACCAACACCAAGAGCTTTATCCTTTTCTTATTAATAGTATTACAATCTAAAAAATCTAGTATCAGGAAAAATACAAAAATTATTGAAACATGACACACGACATAAGTTTAAAAATAAGACTCCTGTTCTATTTGTGTAAGAGTCCTTTACCAAACTCGATCAATCTTTGTCACCTCTCGAAAAGTCAATGAAGACTATGACGGCAAGACGATGATATCTTGAATAAGAAGCAAATCTTCGTTTTTTTTCTTTAATCTCCTTTCCCAACACGTTTACCTACATCGAAGAAATTCCATGCTCAAATCTGCACAAGGATGCTGCTCTTCTTATGTTTAATAATCTCTTCAAAAACGATGTAGTATTCTTGGTAGTGGTAGTGATCTCCGCCTAACCTTATCCTTTGAGTAGCTAGAATTGATAATAAAAACGTGATCGAAATTAGTAAGAACTGCGTTTTTTCGTCGATAAGCCAACATGAGGTTGGTGAAGTTTTCTATTCGGCCAGTGCTTCGGCGCCTTGACATTCTGCAGAGCCGCACTAACTCGAGTTAATTTCTGCATAAAAGGACACTGTCGAGTGAGCATATATCAGTGATGCTGTGTTCTACTCCAGAATATTCGTCTATGACGATCCACATTGCGAGGATGAGAGAATGTGGATGATCGATTCGGATCAATCCGAGTCTGAAGAACACGAAGGGTCGAAACTTCAGCCGAATAAAACCTCTATAGCAACCTCATCTTAGCTCGCCGGTGAAAAACAGAATAGTTATTCTTAACGATGTTAAGTAAGAGCCGGTCCATAAAATTACTGCGTCGCTATGCATCGGTAAGCAGCTATGTTCCAACTTTACCCTATTGGGGCAACATATGCCAAGCTCCGCAACAAGACTTTTGTTTTACCGTGGTTGACTTTTTTGTTTGCAAAACCCTATTCCTGTTCTTTGTTTTTGCTATCATATTTACCAGCCATCGTTTCAAGGAAAAGTTAGATAAATAGTTTTTAAAACTAGGAACTAAAGAAAAGCTCGTCTCTGTAAGTTGCCATGCTCTGAGCAATGAACACGAACTTAATTGTCGGCCTTTAAAATACTTAAAAGTTCTAAAAGTTGTAAGCCACGTATGAGACGTCAGCATTTTAAAAGCAGCCTTAATGCTGACGCTTATTTGATGCAAATCTCCAAATATTTCCAGGATAACCAAAATGATGCTGAGCTATTTGCAAAATTCGGAGCTCCATGCCAGCTTTGAACCCACGATGTCCCTTTATGAGGATACTCTACCAAAAGAATACGTAGTAAATAAAAGACTAGACATTACGCTTGCCGAGATATTTGAAAGCCTTTGCCTTTGCAATGTTGAGGTGTCCAAGTCGTTTTTGATATCCTGTTGCTGCATCGTCATATAAGATTATGACTGCAACTTCATAGGATGGATGAGCAGCCCGATTTCAAGGGCAGTATGGTGCGATCTGCTGA
Source organism: Angiostrongylus costaricensis (assembly GCA_900624975.1). NCBI lineage: Eukaryota > Metazoa > Nematoda > Chromadorea > Rhabditida > Metastrongylidae > Angiostrongylus > Angiostrongylus costaricensis. The sequence continues at coordinate 20,954 of UYYA01004438.1, forward strand.
CATCTGATGGCTTCTCTGCGAGTGATCCGCTGTCCCTCTGGAGATGAACGCGCTGCTTAAAAAAGATAATTGCGAATCTGCACAACACATTTGCTTCATGAGTGGTGAGTAGCAAGGAGGAAATATGTTGTAGTTCCTGCATGGAAATCAAAGGCATAAGTGTTCTCTCCCCATTTCTACCTGTTTTTTCTTCAGAGAATTAATTTGTATTGAAGAATTCTAGCTCAAAATGCTCGTATTTACCATACTTTTTCGCAAAGCCTGTGTATGAAGAAATCGCTAAGACCAACTCGGTTTCGTGCGCCAATCTTGGGCGTGGGTGGCATGGTGCTTAGAGGTGTATCACTTTGACCACAGCTAAAATAGAACCATAACAACTGGCCTTGATAGATAAGAGACGGAAAAAGCATCAGATTTTGAATAATTAGAAAGAAAGTCCAGTGGGCACATTTTTCATCTATTATGCAATTCAAATCGGAATATGGGGTTGCACTGTTAACCTATAGATATCCCGAGACATATCATGTCGCTTTGCAGGTGAAATTTTGTATATGATCTCCATCACCTACAAATCTGCTTATCATAGCTCAAGATGTTACCAGTAAAGCCTCTGTTGCCTGTCTTACTCACCAAAGCTGCACGGTGGCTTCTGTTCGCGCTAAGGCTAAGCATTACACTTCTGATCTCAGTCCTTTCGTCCAGAGCGTAACCACCTAACCGGATAAAAATGTCAGTGTAGATGCGGGAGAATGAGTTAAATACATTGAAAAACTCGATGAGTGAGCAGGTTTTCGTCTTTCCTCAGAACAAACTGCTGAATAGGTTTACCTTTTTATTTTCTGCCTATTATTCTTTTATTGTACGATATTACGTGAAATGCAACCAGAATGATGTTCAGCTACCAAAACTTGTCCCAGGTGAGCTTCAAACCTCTGATTCCACTTTCCGCGGCCCATCCACGGCACCATCGAGGCCATTGCTCTGTCATTCTTTCGGTCAGTTTCTTACCCTAGCGGTGCTATCAGCAATCCGTTGTCAATGGAAAAGGTAATCGAAGCTCACCTGTCTACCCGTATTTTGCAAATATCAGCATCATTGTAGTTATATTTCACACAGTATCCTGTCATATCACTGTGATTTTGACTGTAGCTTCAGCTCAATTAGGTTTAACGCCGATTTGCACTCCGCATATGATTCCCGTTGACGAGTGATTGCTGATAACACCGGGCAAAAACTGGCTGAGAGAAAGAGGAAGCAAGTACCTTGGTGGCAGTGAATAACACGTAAACATCAGCAAAGGGTAGTCGCCGTTCGAAGCTCACCTGAGGTCTCGAATTTTGTAAATATCTCTACATAATTGTTGTTGTAGAATAGGTTGTTTAATCATCTCTTCTTCGCCAGTGTTCGCCGAGCTTCTTAAAATTGTCTTTTGCATTCTTCGTGCTTCTAAACAATACCACAAATAGTTTTTTCCATGCATGTTGGCGTTCTTGACTCCAGTTCATGAGATGCCAGTTGAACCACCTGTGAGTTCTTTCATGATATGGGTTTGTTTCTTAGGAAATGAAAAGGATGGGAATTTACTACGTTTGTTTGGTGAGTTGGCTCCGTTTATTTAGCTTTCACTAGAGCACTGAAGAAGGTATTCGTTCAGCTTTTTCTGCCACAATATTTTTCAAAAGAATCCAATCCCCTATTATATCTGATGTGTTTAATAACAACGGAGCAGTGGTGATGACATCTCGCCTTTTAAAGTACTCCTGTGGGAAAACTTCCAGACTTCCATGAATCGATGTGCCAGCGGAGGTCGAATATGAACTATGTAGTTTATTGAAAGAGCAATGCGAGTTTAGTGGTGAACGTCGGTCGCCGACCAATACCCGGATTTTGCTAGTTCCTTAATTAAAAGCATTGTATATTATACATGAAAAAGCTACACAAAGTTTTTCGGATTACAGATATCTTGGAGTATAGACAGCGGTCAAAGGTTGTTCGCGATGCACATAGTTGATTTAACCAAACTGCCAGCTCTAACCAAAGGTGTTTTCAGTCTGGGTCTTCAAATTGGTGACAGGCTTGCTTGCTTAGATGGCTTCGCTAACTTGATCGATAGGCAATTATATTTAAGTCTATAGGACAACTATCCATTTGATCATTGCTGCTTAATGAGGTCGAATGTGACCCTCCGTCCCTCCCTCCCTCCCCATCCTTTAGGGATTGATAGACGTCGAGCGTTTTTCTCTACCGGCCTACCTAGTGAAGGCATTTGATGGGTCGCCGTCGGTGAAACTGCGCTATTAGTATTATACTATCGTAAACTGATCTTGACTTCCGCAAGGAAGAATGCTTTGCTATCACGCGTAATGTGACCAAATATCGTAGACGGATATTTTAACGTGAGAGGTGCACATCATACACCCATGTGATTTCCGTATAGTTGGTCTCCACGTGGAATACTCAGTTAAAGGTTTCAAGATAGCAGTGAATGCATGAAAGCGCTGCTTTGTTTCCAAAGTTATTGAAATCTGGATATCGCGGTTTTTCCTCAGGGGTGATGGAGGTGTTCGACTGGCTGGTGGTGCAGTTAACTTGGTCTTTCCGTTTTCTGAAGAAGGTGAAATCCGACGAACCGTCAACTTTTGCAGATAAATAAATAGTAAAGCAAAAAACTCATGTGCGCTCATCAGGTAAACAGCGAATTATTGTTCGAGGGAGAGGTTTTTTCAATGTGACTGCAGCCTCAGTTTAACTGGGTTCAATGACTATTCGAGCTCCCAATCCCGTTGACGGGTGATTGCTGATGGTACTGATTGATAGAACTAGCTGAGAGACAGGCGAAACGAAGGACCCGCACGATGTAGTGGTGAACGCGTTAGCCCTCGGAGAGGATAATAGCGCGTTCGTTCCCCACCGTAGACACCTGCGGTCAGGAGTTTTGCAAATATCTCAGCGTCATTGTGGTAATACAAAGTCGTTTCTGAGAAATATTGCAGGATGTGTTATTAGTCTCAACACGAAAAGAATTTTTCTTGAATCACCTCGAACTTTTCAAAGTAAGTGTTTGCTGTTATTTCCCGGCCGTTGTCGGTGAAACATTGAAATAACCAGTAAATCGGTTGATATGTCCAGTTTTAAAAAAGTAGAAGGCGACTTCGTAGAGGAGTCCACGGGGAACGTGCCAGCTGACTGGAGAGCACACAAAAACTGATGGTTTTGAGACGAAGAAACGCACAAGAGATTGATGAGTGCAGCAAATTGTTCAAAGAAAAAAGTCAGTTGTACATCAAAAATGGAAGATAATGCTGGTCTCTAACCTAGTTTATTGCTTTCCACTGGCAAAAGTGACTTGTTTACATATGTGAGGCAAAAGTGTTGCATGCCCGGAGGAATTTTTTAGTGCCGTCAAAAGAGTTACCAGCATACGGCATATTTCTTGTTAGCATGCGTTCTCGGTTTATTACGAAATGGAAGTGCAGAGAGAGAGAAAACATTCGTAAGTTGTGATCCCGTAAATCACCAGCAAACTCAAGCTTACACCAGTAACCTCCTTCGATTACATCACGGTGTTGCCTAATTGGGTGGGCTTCGTTATTGTTCAAAGGGTGGTAAGACAAGAAGAGTTCTTTGTGAATTCTTTCTTTCATTCACTTTATTTACAGCGGTTTTAAAAAAGAAAGGATCGAGCTCTCGGGGTTGATCAATCCCTGAAGGATGCACCATGCATTCGATTTCATTAACCATCATTTAGAGGTCAATGAATGCATATCTGGCCTTTACAATGCTTTTACTCGCGGTGGCCTACAGGTGTATCGAGCCAGTGTTGCTATCCTCCCAGACAAGTCTGGTACCAATTTGCCGACCCCGGAAGGATGGAAGGCTTGGTGGGCCATGGGCGCGGGGATCGATTTCACGTGTTCGCTGCAGGGAGCCTTCAACCTCTGCGACACACGCTCTACAGTGGTTTCAGTGATAAAAGACCCAAGATCTGATAAGGGCTTTGTGCTTACGCCGGCGAATGGAAGTTGTACTGCTGCCTGTTTGAAACTCTCAATTATTAACTAAAGTAAATGTTAATTGATGGTGTAAATCCTCTAAACAAAATCGGCTACTTTTCAGTAATAAGTTCCTGGTCAGCAGTCAGAGTAGCCTTTTGTGATGGTTCAGAAAACGTTGGAGGATTCTCACATTAAAATTTCGTTATCCATTCCAAATACAAGCGAGGTGTTGTCGAAGTTGAAGAAAAGTCTCCCTTTTTTTTAAAGTCTTGAAACAGTGATACAGTGAACCATTTCCACAGCATACTCTAGTTGATGAGGTGCGTGTAGCAAAGTAGTTAGAGGCGCCTTGCAATAGAACCCTCGTTGTTAGTATGATCTCGTGTCCATGGCGAACCAAGCTTTCCATCCCTTCGTGAGTGAGGAAATCGCTAGCAGACTTGTCTGGGAGGATAAAAACACGGGCTTCATGCATCACTGAGGCCTCTCAGTCAGTTTTAAAAAGTCGAATGAATAGTGAATCATTCGAGGCTTAAACAACATGAATGTATTTTAGGATTTTATTCCAGTTGCTAAGGGATTTCAGCAAATATGAGAATAAGCAAATAGAAATAAGTGAGTGGATTGCGTAGTTTGACGAATATTTCTATTTTTTTTCATTTCACATTGAAGGATAAGTTAATATATAGCCGAGAAGTGCATGGGCTCATTAAAGTTGCTCATGAACTGCATAAATCTTCCACCCTTAAGAGCTCTAAAGCTCACGGCGCTGAGAAGAGTCCTTGAGAGATGCACCAGGAATTCAAGCACATCAAGCGTCGCTAGAGATTGCATGTCTTGCCTATACAGTGACTCGCGATGCCTTACCGATGTATCAAGTCAGTGCTTCTTTAATTCCAGGCAGCTCTGGTGCCAACTTGCCGACCTCAGGGGTGTGTAGCGGTTGATGAGGATCATCAAGGATCAGCGGAAGCGTGGGATCATACTGATAAGTATTACGGGAGCTTCAAACTACTGCGCTACATGGACCGTTCCGGCTCTCATTTAAAATTGCAGCTCCATAAGTTTGATGGAGTTTTCAACTGAACTGTTGTCAACCAACACAAAAGTAAGAGTTGTAACGTGACCATATAAAGACTTGTATCTGGATACACAATAGAAACCGATTAATCTCAACTAATGGCATCGTGACAAGATTGTAAATGTGTCTATTTGAGACTGTGATATATCGTAGTCTATCACGACACGTCGACGATCATGACCAGTTCTGAGCCAAGAAACACTGTTAAAGTCAAAACGCATTTGAGGTCTCCAGTCTCCAAGATTTTTTCCAACGCTTAGTTGACTGGTTTGTCATACCTAACCAAACTGCTTCATTGTTCGTTGGCCCTTCGTCTACTTATAACAAACATGAGAAGATGAGTATGATGTCATTTAACCTCGGTAGCAAAATAATCAACTTGTTTAAATTGTTGAGCTTACACGAGGTTGGTGAAATTGTTTTGGACTGCTTCAGGGTAGATTATCCATTGAAAAACAAATTATTATCAACAGATAATTATACCGACAACAACTGCCCTATGTAAAAGAGGTTAAAGAGTCTAGTGCCGGGTGACTAAGCCGATGTTAATTGAAAGTGCGGTAACTAGGTCACATTAATGAACAACATATAGAAGCATGAAGGACAAACCGTTCGGCTTGGAACAATTCCTAATGTGCCATGCATTCGACTTCATTTCTACCATTATAGGGGGATTGTATGCATATATGAATGCATACAATGCCATGCGATAGCTTATCGATACATCAAGCCATCGTCTTTATCCTCCCAGGCAAAACATACAAATTCGTCGGCTATGGATGGTTGGCCAGAACGCGAGATCGAAACAACGACAGCGTGTGTATTGCAGGGCACCTTTAACCGCTGTGCTGCCATGCAACCAAAAAGAATAAGCAAAACGTTATGTGAAGGATGAAAAAGTAAAGAACTATAACGTTAGGTGAACATTTTTCTTTCTTGTTTCTTCATAATACTGCAATACTGCAGGTCTCACGTCCATTCAACGAATTTCGCGTCTACGTTTAACAAAAAACGATTGGCCACGGACTAGAGTAATATGGGATTTCGAAAGCAGAACACCAGCGTTTGAAATTTCCGTAAGACTAGACTCAAAAGACACCACCAGTTGGAGTATTCAAGCAATATAATCGCATAGGTTCCGCGGTAAAGATATGAGATATTCCTTAGATTCATTTGTCCATCTTCTAAAAACTTTCTCGGTCTTAGACCAGCGTTACTACCTCAATTCTTTATCGACTTATCATGGCTGCAGGTGCTTCTTCGTGTGAAATGCGATGGACAACGAGTGTTCGTTCCCCAACAAGATCTCTCAAGGTAAGAAGGTGAACATTTCAAAAGGAAGCTCATTTGGAAGTAAACCACTGCCAGGTATTACTGCTATCCGGGAAACAACAACCATTTGCCAAATAATGACAACCTGGGGGCGACTTGGCAAAGCTTTGGGACATCAAGAAAGGAAAATCTTGCGAAACAATGATTTCATTTTTGAAATTGAAATTGCTGTGTAACCCGAGTTCTACTCAGGAAAAAATAAGAATTATCGAAAACTGGCAGATTTTACCCGAATAGTTAAATGCTCTGATCTCGAGAACACCCAAAAGCAGCGTATTGTCGCAAAGGCGATTGTCGTGAAGGGTGCGTCGACATGGCTAGTGAAACACCACTTTTATGGTGATAGCTACACGACGAAAGTAATGATGAAGTAAATCGCCTTGTGGAGAGTGGAATTGAATCAGCGAATCGGTATGTGAAACGGATAGGAAATTAAGTTCGTTGAAGAGAAAGGCTGGTTGAGAGTCGACCACTCTGAGATGCTCACATCTGAAGCACAAAACTCGTCGACAAAACGAAATCGTCGCAGACTAAAATTCATGAGAATAAAACACTTCAAGCGCAAACGCTTCTGATATGGAAATACAATTACAAGGAGTGAATCGTAGACGCATCAGCTTATCTATAAAATACATGTGCGGGAAGTAAATGTATAGAGGATAAAGAACTTGGTGTTGATCAATCCCCGAAGGACACTCTATGCATTCCGCACCATTCGTTGCATCGTGGAGGCAACTGAGTGCATATTCAGCCTATACAAACTTGTGGAGAACTACTCATAAATTGAGTGGCGCTCTCCTTCCAGACAAGTTTATTACTAATTTGGCTATGCCGGAGGGACAAAATTAGCCTAGAGTAAAGGGTCAAGCCAGACGCCAGTAATCATCGATTTCCTTAAACTGTCTTTTTAATTGAAAAATCAAACTTAACGGTCGCTTTTGATCAGCATGGAAAAATTATACGAAAAATACGAAAATTAATATAATATAATATATAATAATATAATATATATAATATAATATATATAATATAATATAACATATATAATATAATATATATTAAATCAATATGTATTCTTTCTTGATAAGCTTGCACGAGGTTGATAAATATATTTATTTTCGGCTAACGTTTCGACGTCTTTGTCTTCCTCAGAGCCGGTGATCCGAGTCGATGGTCCATGATTGTTGTT
>UYYA01004438.1:29160-107455 GCA_900624975.1 Angiostrongylus costaricensis
AACAACAATCATGGACCATCGACTCGGATCACCGGCTCTGAGGAAGACGAAGACGTCGAAACGTTAGCCGAAAATAAATATATTTATCAACCTCGTGCAAGCTTATCAAGAAAGAATACATATTGATTAGTCACACCGAGGTTTAGGGAAGGTCGGTTTCGAAATATATTAAATCAGTTACTAAAAACAACCACAAATCACATCTGGGAGCAGAGAGCACTGACACAAAAGCATTACACAATGAGCGCAGATAATCTTAGAATCTGTTCAGATTTCGAATTCCTTGTTTCGCAGGCAATCGAGTCCTATCCTTAGAATGATAGTCCAAGCAAATGTAGTCTCAAAATTAAAAGAAGATCTTCGTAAAAAAAACTGACATTAGTTTTGGATAGTTGATAACACCCATAGATTAAAACATGGCCGAGAGGTCCGCGAAACGACGAACCAGCATGGTGCTTTGGCGCACACATTAGTCACCGGAAAGGGTAATAACGGGCTCGATTCCCGCTGCAGACACCTGTGGTCCGGAGTTTTGCAAATATCTCAGCATCATTGTGGTTAAATTTCACGCCAGACCCAGCCATGAAAAAAGAATTCCCACCAAGTTCCTTTCCTATAGTTTGATTGTACGTCATTTACAAATCGCGTTGTGTTGTGAGAAAAGTGTGTTACATTCATTTGATGGCACTTATAAGCAATCCGTGTACATAACGTTAGCAGTAATTTCAGTATCCCGTAAATTTCACTGTTAAAAAATGCTGAAGAAGCGATCGAAACGCTTAATAAGATGGAAGACTACGAGTTGCCCACCTAGCTGACCTATTCGGCACCCTATGAATTGCGATCATTTCAGAGTATGCAAATGTAATCACCGTTTATAAGTTCAAGCCAAAGCATTTCACCTTATAGCAAAGGATAAAGCTCTCGGAGTTGATCAATCCCTGAGGGATACGCCATGCATTTGGCTTCATTAAGCATCGTTTGGAGGTGATTGAGTGCATATCTGGCTTTCAAAATTACTAGAGTATAGCTAGAGTATATCACTAATTGTAAGCTTAATAATTTAAACAAATATTGGTCACTAAATAGAGTTAAAAGCAATATAATCAGTCTAAAAGCTCAGCAACAATTTATAAAATTGACATACACGTAAACATTACGGTATTAAAGGACAAAGTGTCCTTCATGAGCTGTAAGGTTCATTACCCTTCAACAACTCTAGCAATTGAAAAATTACAGTCAATTGTCGGAAAACCAGCTTCATCGCGAATGTTTTAAGTAGGATCCGCCACGTCATGATTTTGATATTACGACAAGCTCAATGACGAAACCAATAGAACAAGGAGTCTTAAGTCTTTTTTCATTTACTGCCGTTCCTTTTTCATGGCATGACAGGAAGTGAAGCACAACTATAGTAATGCTGAGATATGAGTAAAACTGGGAACTTCAGTTAGGCTTGGAACCTGCAATTACCCTTCCTCAAGAATAGGCAATAACTGAAAGTTAAAACATTGCAACTTCGATAGCACCTTCAGGTTAACTGGGTTCAATGACGATCTCTGTTCCCCAGACTATTACCGTTGACGGGTTACTGTTCATGGCACCGTTATAGCAAAAATACTAGTTGAGAGAAAGGCAAAGCAGGCGCATACGTGGACGCGGTGGTAAGCAGGTAAGTCCAGGTAAGAGTAGCCCCGGGTTCGAAGCCCAAGTGAGCCTCTGAGTTTCACTCATCTCACAACAAAGAGTGGCTCACCGCCGAATCCGGGCCGTAGACGAATATCGTAGTCAGCGAGCAGATCGGACAGCAGAGCACTAGCGTTCGAATACGAGCTTGTAGCCTCAGTTGTCAAATTCCGCACCGAGTGTTGATTGTTTCTGAGACGGTCCATTTGTGTTCTTTCGTTAGCGCTGAAGTGCTCATCGTTATCAACTGACCAAAAGAATAGAAATAAAGTAAATCAAGTATTTAGCAGAGAAATTTTGATGTTCCGAAAATTAGTGCGGATTTTGCCTTCGAAAGCGTGTAAGAAATTTTCAGTTGTTTTGAAATGTTTTGTGTGTAAACTATGAAGTGTAGAGAGTGGCATTTATGGTCCCACCCCTGCTGTTCTTATCTGCTTTCGATTAGCTATCAAATTAATAAAAATACTGTGGTGAAACAATCTAATGAACTATGATCAATCCCGCTGATGGAAGATTGCTGATGGCAGCGTTAAGTAGAAAACGAGCTGAGAGAAACGCAGAGCAAGGGCCTCTTTGGCACAGTATGTGGTACGCCACTTCCGGAAAGGGAAATCGTGGTTCGATTTAGCCTGGGGTCCAAGTTTTGCGAATATCTCAGCATCGTTGTGATTATGGTGGAACAGTTCTAGAACCCATTTAACTGGAAACTGACACCGTAGTATCGATATCGACCCACGGGCCAAGGACTTGTGGGCGCTGTGGTATCCAACCGCGCATAACGATCTAGTAAAAAACCAGAAAACATAGAACTGTACAGGCATTTGTGAAGAAATTGAGAGAAAAAGGTTTGCAAGCATAGTAATCATTCAACAAGTAATCAAGCACCTCTTGCATAGTACTTGAGGAGCTGCAGCATTCTGAATAAGCTAAGAAAAAGATTAAGTTCAACACTTAGATGCTACAAAATAAATTTCGCAACGATGACTTAAAATGCTTAAGATTCGCTGTGATTTTACTGAGGAATAGTTAAAGGTTACAGAAAACGCATAGATAGAGAAAACGGAGAGAGGAAGAAGGAGAGCGAGGAGGGTTCAGATTCTGAATAATTCTGCATTTTATACATTTTAAACAAAACAACAAAGGGCGCATGTAGCGCATTGGTCGGAGGCACCTTGCGATAAGCATGGAATTGATCCCCGCTCCCATGGCCCACCAAGCCTTCTATCCCTCCGGGGTCGACAAATTGATACCAGACTTGTCTGAAAGCAGAACAGCACTAGCTCGATATTTCGGCAGGCCACCGCGAATCATTATAAAGGCTAGATATGCATTCAATCCAACGGTACGCAATGAAGTCGAATGCATGGCCCATCCATCAGGGATTGATCAACACTGAGAACTTTACCCTTTTTTTATACAAAGACTCTTAACAAGTGAAAGGCAAATTTAGCGCTGCATTTTCGCATGCATGGAAAAACAGTAACAGTTTTCACCACCACCACCTTTTCTATGTTTACTCAAAAATCTTTTGCTTATGGTTTTTTCTTTAGGATCCACATACCTTTTAAAAAACCTTTGAGGCGTTTTTAGAGAGTTTCTTGGAACTCACCCTCTTGTAAAAGTGAAAGAGAACAAGAGCAGCGTCAATGATACGAAGAAGACCGATCTTTGACAGCCGTTGCCCGTCTTCATATTCATATCAACTCCACGGTTCAGATTAGTTCAGCATAACTTAGTGTAAGTCTAAAAGCACTGAAAGCCACAGTTCAAGCAAGCAAGTGATAGAATGCTTCTTGGCGAAAAAAAAAACGGCGAGAAAAGTGAAATGAGTGACAGTGGCATGCACATAGATTGGTAGACTATAAAAATCGAGTAAATAAACGACTTATAAGAAGAGCCTGCTCAATAAGAAGAATGTGGGATAGTGGGATTCATTTCGAACATGCTTCCACTTCTACAAAAATTTCTTTTTTCCGAAGATTAGGAGAGTAGGAGTTAAAGACTTCATTCATGCTCGGTTGGAAAGGAACTCGGCTTTTTTGGATGGTTTAGAGCAATATATGTCCATGGTTCCATGTTCGTTATCTACTTATCTATTCATTTATTTACTTATTTATTGCTATGTGACCGGACATATTGTCCAGACCCTAACACTTGTCTGAGTTCATATTTTTTCACAGCACTCACTGTTGCGAAGACCTCCGGACGAGTATTAATATTCGGCTGGGGCTTGAAGATTTTCTTTCTTCTTGATTGCTGAATGGCGGTCGGTTCAATTCCCCACCGAATCGTGGGATAGCGATCCCAAATCTTCACCACGCGTAGTCATTAGCCTTGTACATTGAAGGTGGTTCTTCCCAGACAACTGTGGCGGCTATTTCTCCATCTCAGAGCGATGAGACGCTTGGTTACCTTGTCAGGTTTGAAGGAGCATGCGTACCATTGAATGACATTCCACTGAGCCTTCCTTGCCACCTATGTGCGTGTTCAGCAGTAAAATATGAACCATATTATCATCACATACCTAGCAGAAATGATGTTAAGTAATATTGTTCTCGAATTCGTTGTGTTGTGTAACAGAAGGGTGAGCCCAAATCTATGTAAAAGGTAGAAACAGTTGTTTTCAAAGAGGAAGAAGAACATATGACATCTGGAAACAAGGAATAAATGAAAAATGTACGAAATGAAGAAACGTCTCTCCTTATTCTGCTGTCCGTCTTTTACTAAAACCATCACGAAGGTACGAGTAAAAGAACTCCTGCCATACCAACAACTTTTATGGAAGGGTTTCTTTTCATTGAAATTCAGTATGCGGAATAAATGCAGAAATTAAGACATGTTCCAAAAATGCCTACCACCGAGGAATGATGGCGAAACGAACAAAAAAGTACTATAGCCTCGGATAAAAGGATTAATTGAAGGGGCTAGCGAGCTGGAAGAGCTGACGTTGTGTAGAGTGATCGAGCTGCTGGAGCTGGCGTGAAGGCGCAGTTGCAGGCGGCGTTAGTGAAGTCAGAACCGGGGCGGAGCGTCGGACGAATCGGAAGTCCTTGGAAAGCCATGGCTCACACTTTCAAAAAACATCATGAAAGGGCAACCGATGAGGTGACTTATTCATGAGTGGGAAACTCCGCTCAGAAGTCATGGACGGGAACGTCCAGCAAGTCAAGCTAAACGGTTGTTGTTCTCTGTTCGTTATTTGCTTAAACTTAGTCCTCCATGCTTCGATTATTAAGCAAACATGAGGTTGGGAAAAAATATATTCGAGTAATGCTTAGACTTCTTCATCCTCCACATATGCGGATTGATTCGAGTCGATATCCAACAGCTGACCGTTGTTGCGATGTGATTGTTCGTAGTCGCATAGGATCGAGTCCAGTGGAGGGAGCGTCGCTCGACTGGAATTGGTTTAAAAACTATTAACTATTCGATAGCTGAGATGGCAAGGCCTTATGAAGAAGCCATAATTCAAGTTGCTTAGTGGTTTTTGTAAACCATTGTTGGAGACAAATAAACGCCAACGCCATAAACGGTTTTAGTAGTTGAAACTTGAACTCGTCATCTGCAGAAACGAGTTATTAATATGCGGAAATGATTCAGTTCAAAGTTTCAGAAGATAGTGTGTTTTGTTTCTCGTTCGCACGTAGTAGATCCACCGTAATTTGAACTAGTCGCTGCTTCAAATCACTGAATCATAGTCACTATAGTCCTAAGGATGATGGAGAACAGCAGCATATTATTTTCCTTTCAAGGGTCAAGTGCGGTTGAGCAAGCGAGCGCATGGAAAGGTGAGGCATTGCGGAAGACGACAGCGTTGCCTCATGAGCGATGCGACCATGAACTGAGTAACGACGAAAGTGGGAAGCCGACAACTGCGTCTTTCGCGAAAAAATTGAGTTTCGGAAATGAGTACGTTGTCGCGACCAACACAAGTGCATCGAGCCGTCTAATTCGAGCAGTAGTTATTTGCCTCTGAAATGCACCTGTTTGCCAGTCTGCCCCATCACCGTACGCGGTATCTTCGGCACTTTTGCATGGTGTGAATTTTCTTCAAGTCGGCACCAGCACAGGATTGATTAATGGCGACTCGTGAAGTGAGCATTTTCTCATGGTTACATGGCAGTTTCTCACGTGAAATGCTGACCGGTCGCTTCTATCTTTGTTTCGTTGTTTTACACTTGCTTTCCTTGGCAGTGGTCTGGTTCGTATCTGGTTTCGGGTGTTTCTAAAAACCTGTCGTCTCTTTATATCATTGACATAGGCAGTCGTGCATGGTTTTTCCTCCGATCTCAAGATAAGCTAGCGTGTTTCTAATACTTTACCAGAGAATGTCATCGGCCTTTGTGGCGTCGAAAGTGGTTTTCTAATTAATTCCTACAGTGCGGAAGCGAATCTTGCGAGTTGACTGACGGTTGAGCAATTGAGAACGGTGTACTGGGCCGAAACCACAAGGTTTATGTTGATTCATTCTCTCTAGAAAAAAAATAAGTGAAAGAAAGGTAAACTTAAAAAAAACTTCGTAGGAATTTTTCTTCTTCAACATAAAATCGAGTGAAGTGCCGAATTCTCTTGCTTCTAGTTTCGGGAGATCTTCACTGAACCAATTTTCATGGCATTCGACGAGGCGGCGATTGCTCTTTTGTTTTCAGCGTAACTTACCATAGTGCTAATAAACCAGTGTTTCATGAATATATTGCTAACCATAAACCTAACTGAAAACAGGTGCTCAGAAAATCTCATGAGTTTCCACTGCATTTATTCCCTACTTTCACCAACTGTCCTCCATTTTGATGCGGTATGCATTGTAAGCCCCATCAATTGTGCAACGTAATGAAAAAACGAGTGATAAGTGAAAAGGTATCGGTCGGTAAAGCGCCGTTTGGTGAGATAAAAAAGTAAAGCCGTGTTCTAAAAAATGAGCGTGTCGACTTAGATTTTTTCTGGTGAACGTCTGAACAGCAAGCGGAGAACATAACTAAGTGACCAGTTCAGCTTATACCTATTAAGTACTAAATTGGCATATTTCCCACAGACCACGAAGAATTATGCGAGCTCTCGGGCTTTCGCGTGATTTCCATTTCTCTGGCAGTTTCCCCTAGTTAGGAGGATTTACGTTCACTGGAGTTTCAAAATGAGTGGTGAGGCTTCTTCGGGTTGCAACTACTTGCCAGCTATTGATTACGTTGTTGCCAAAACGATAATAATGATGCTGAACACTGCTTCATTCACAGCTTCGTTTTAGGACGGAAATATTGAACTCCTTATCACCTTAAATACTCCGCTGTTGAGGAGGTGAGCTCACGATCTACATTATATTTCAACACTAAGAAGCACTCGTATCGATAAACCATTGAGGGTGCTCAGTCAGAAAGCAAAAGCAGAAGCAGAAGTAGAAGATACAAGGCTGTGGGGACGAAAATACCGATCCATTCCCAAAAACCTTCAGCAGACATAGCGATGTCGGACCATCCATCTTCAATTCTTCAAGAAGAGGAGAAAAAAAACAATGCACACGTGAGTTCCTTATTCGTAGCCGTCACTTCTAGTTGGTAAGTCCATCGATGGGAATATGTTTACTCACCGGAAGCCGTATTCCTATGAAATAATTTGGAGATTCTCTTAATTACATGGTATGAAGTGCTTTTACCTAGTGGATAACCGCTAAAAAAGTGCAAATAAACCGCGTTTGGCAGCGCACTCATCATTTGAGCACCAATCGAAACTGCTGTCTATAGGAAAATGTTATTCTTGTTCCTGTTAAGAAAATTTTGATACAGGGTTCATAACAATTTTCTACAGAAGAGTCGCTTTCACATTCAGGTGCAAAGATTTTGTGTACGCCTTCTATGGTCATGTACTGGCTTCAGAAAGGTCCGTATAATCACAGGCACTGCTGTGTAATGACAATGTCCGAGTACAGTTTCTTCCTAGACGACCGTTCACTCTTATTATCACGATACAATACGAAGCGTGTGACGCAGCGGTGCGAGGAGCCTTGCAACACAAACGTGGAATCGATCCCAACGCCCGTGGCCCGCGAACCTTTCCATGCCTCCGAGGTCGGCAGATTGCTACCAGACTTGTCTGGAAGGATAGTAGCACTGGCTCGATATATCGATAGGCCACCGCGATTCATTGTAAAGGCCAGATATGCATTCAATCACCTCCAAATGATGTTTAATGAAGTCGATTGCATGGCGCATTCCTCAGGGATTGATCAACGTTAAGAGTTTTATCTTCTATCCTTTATCCTTAACCCAATACAATTTAACTATGCTCTAGAACAAACAATGAAACCATTTTTGTCGAAATTTTTCCCAAATTCGATTCATTAATTATAAATGCTGAAGGGTTGAACAATCGCAATGAGATCAATATTCTAATATTCGAGGCACTTTAGGAATGGCATTTACTAAAAATAGAGGAGAATATGGAGAGTGATATAGCATGTAAATCATGATATTTAAAACATCGCGTTGCAATAGGCGCATTACAATGGGTGGCGTGAACTAGCTGTATCCGAACAACTCCCTTACCTTCCGGGTTGTCCTTGCTAGCAGACTTATCTGAAAAATGCTTCTTCCGATTCATGAAATCGGTCCATGTCGGCGAACTCCGTGATAAAGACCTAGGAACGCGATAATAGAACCATCCCAGGATGTCAGAGAGGATCAATCTGACCAGTGTTCTACGCTTTCATGAAGAAGACAAAATCCACAACTAGGAGGTGGACCTAAATGCAAATCCGGAGGCGATCGAGGATGAGGGATCCAGAGGAGTGAATCGAATAACATAAATAGTAGAATCCGTACAATGTGTGAAGTCGTGTCGATTAAATGAATACGCACAACAATACATTATTGCCTAAACAGTGGTGATCGTTGTTGTACATGAAGTTTCCTGCAGTGCAGTTTTTGGTTGAGCACAGCACCGCTTACGACACAGCTGTGACAAGATTTTATTTTATACCGTATCCTTTTAATGCAGAAATTCTTCAGAAAAAAATGCAGAGCTTCTCAATAAGTAATATTTCGCTCCTTTTTTAACACAAAGATTTAGCTCGTTAGTTGAGGTAGTCAGTTCTAATATTGTGAAAGTACATAGTTTTTTTTATCCAGATATATAAGAGAAGAAAACCTCTCTCCAAAATGCGTTGCTCCTCTGTGAGAAGCACATTCGGAGTGGTGAATTCGACAAAGACCTCAATTTACAGTCATAGGTTTTATGGCGCGTTCAAGAGAGTTACGTTGAACACGTCATTGAAGTGAATAAAAAGACGAAGTATTGAAAGGGCTTCTCGGTTTCTGTTAGTTTTGCACTGTGATTTCATTGCATAAAACGACAAAGGATAGAGCTCTCGAGCTCTTGGCGTCGGGCAACTCCTGAAGGATGCGCTATGCAATTTCTGGCCTAACCAATGATTTTCGGTGATCTACAAATGCATCAAACCGGTGCTGTAATCCTCCTAGACAAGTCTTGCATCAGGTTTCCGACCTCGGAGAGACAGAGTTCGTAAGCTGAGAGCGTGGGATCAAACCAACGACCACGTGTTTATTCAAGGACACCTTTAACTGCTGTACTATAGTATAATTGAGAAATTGGAAACGGTGGTCGTCGGACAGCATTAAACGAAAACGAACTTCTCCTCAGGCATTGTGATTTAACTATATGATAGAGTCTTACAAGAAGGTTTTGGTTTCCTCATCATTTCCTTGGCTATGAGATTTTTGTTTTTTCTTCCTTCTGATTTGTTCACCTTAACTTTACATTACTTCTATCTAACTTCATTCCTTCTTCTCGCTTTCTGAAGTATAGTGAAACAAAGTGTTCCGGATTTTGTACTCATTACTATGTGATGCTTGCTAATGAGGATTGTATTGTAAGACATGAGAACTCAGGGCTCGCGCTGCGCAGTAGTCGGAGGCGCACTGCAGTGCATATGGAAGAGATCCCCGCGGTCCAGGCTCACCAAGCCTTCCATACCTCCGGCGTCGGCAAATTGGTACCAGACTTGTCTGGAAGGATAGCAGCACTAGCTCGAAATGTTAGTAGCCCACTGCGAATCTTTATAAAGGCCAGATATCCAATCAGTCACCACCAGAGATGCTAAATGAAGTCGAATGCATGGCACATCCTTCAGGAATTGATCAACGCCGAGAGCTTTATCCTTTGTCCCTTTACCACCAGTTGTCTTGTGGCCGGACGTCAAAGACTAAAACTCCCCACCTCCTTGTGTGAGTACAAAGACTGAAGTTTTGCAAAGTTCAAGAAAATTTTAATGCAGAAAGGAGCTCAATTTTGTCTTCTTGTCCGTGTATTTTTTTAAAATTTGAACGTGATCTAGAATGATCGAAATAACGTCATGTTCGAACCATAGAAAAATGACCAAGTCTGATTCATCGATATTCATTTTCTAACATTACTTGAAGACCTGATCGTGCAGAAAATCCTTCCAGGTTTCGAATTCTGGGTTCAAGGAGCGGCAAGTATCGCTAAGTCGACTATTACTAATCTGGTTGGCAAATAGGCCTAATATAATCAATATTATCAGGTAAAAGTGCTTCTTCTTGAAAATTTGAGAGCTGTCGCCTAAATGAGAGGTCTCAAAACCCGCATGGGAGTCATTTCTGTGAGTACTGAGTTTGTTACTGCACTTGTGCTATGAATTCCGATGTTTTCAAGTTAGTTGTACATGTAGTTGCCCGGAGTTTATAATGAGATCATGAGCACATGGTATATTAAATAACCTGATATTCTTCGCTTGCCTGTACTTACCTCAACTTGAGAATAAATATTCCATGTTTCATTGATTATGGAGAGCTTATTAAAAGGCGTGATAAATTACTCCTCTAAAAAATCAGTCATGAGGAATCGTGCTGACTCCACCACTATTTCCGCTTGAAGCGCAATTTGCTGGCTGGATAAGAATTGCTTTCTCAGGAGTCTCGAAAGATTTGCTTTTTCTGGAATCTTTTTCGAGGGAAGGAAACGAATGGCAAATGTGCTGGAGTCCGCACAACTCGTGATGACGGGCCATCCAAGTATCCAAGTAAGGAATCTAAAGCCGTCCGGCTGCTTTCTGAAATCGTCACCACTTGACAGAAATATATCATTTTGTTCGCATAACTAGAGGGACTAGAGTGATTCCTGACAGTGGTTTAATCTTAGCTCGGCTTTCGGATGGAATGTTGAACTCGTTTTTAATCGTTATAGCCTTGCCGAATGAATAACTCGTAGTTGTAGATAGCAGTTCAATGCCCAAGACGCGATAAACCAATGTTCTGCTACGAACTGTTACAAAGTGCTCGTTATCCAGAAAAAATGAATTGAAAGGCTCAAAGAAACAGCAACCCTGCGAAAGTGAAGGGGTTAAAACCTAGTTTAATAATTTTTGAAATATAAGCACTTCAGCAGCTTATGGCATTTTGAGGAGAATACGCTAGAAAAGGAGAGAGTGAAAAACATTGATGGTCATCGTTCTTGATGAAGCTGAACTGAGATCCCTATAGAAGCTTATTGAGTGTGTTACTGACTAGCGAGATTACAGACGACACCGACGATTTTCACGCTGTTTATGGTTTGTCAAAGAAAAACAGTTTTTTGATAGCGCATTGTGAAACTGCGCCATTCGCAATGGCGAAGACCTGGGTCGATAAACCGTAAGCAGATTTATCTGCGAATCATAAGACGCATTTTTCAATTTATGGGTCCCAGGATGTGTCTGCAGAACATCTACAGATCCAAATATCCACCAACATTCATTCACTCTGCACTCACAACAGGAAGGCAATGATGATCTAGCAGGTACAGTGGAAATGGATGAAGTTCTGACGCAAAGCACTGTATCCCGTCGGTCCAGTTGGATTTCAGCGGACGACTATATGCCATGTGAACATGAAAATATGAAGAAAGGGACAGAAAGAAAAGTTATTTGGGTTAACTGTCATGATTTTATAAGAGCAGGCAAGTCACATAAGCCATAATGATGAGAGTTTTTAGGGTATTCGAGGAAAAAAGAGGTGGATTGGACATTTAGGATGGCACTAGAGTACTTATCGACGGAGCGATTCGGTCACACAGCGAACGCCTTATCCGCCCAGTCGAGCACTTTCTTCAACATCTCTACTCGGATCTCATTTCTCTCTTTATTGCTGCCAGAATACTGGAATATAGCACGAAAAAATAACTTTACGGCAATGAATGGGAAACTGTTAACGGTCCTGAACAGTGTCAAAGTTCAGTCATCAATCATTCAAGCAAGTTACTTTAAGAATTCGATTCGTCGGCACCATTTTTCATCATGTTCTAATCTTCCTTTTTTTAAGAGTCTTCTGCATTGTAGGGGCTCCTGCACGGAGTTTCTATGGTAATCTACTCTCATTAGCTGACCCAGTTAGCGCTTTAGTTATCACAACTACATTAGTTTAATGATTTGACCCTTATATCGCATTAATTTCACAGTCCTTTTCTTCTGTTTTTCTTTTCAATACTGCTTTCGTCTGTTTTTCAGTTCTTACTTGTTTTTAACGAAAATCTATCACTGTAGCCGGTTCGCTATCAGGTTTAAACTTTGGACGTTCCATGTTTTATGGAAACCCCATTTTGTTTTATTTTATAGAAAAAACTTGCGTCTCAGTCGCGGTTTAATTGGCCTCGGCATTTGCCTGCAATCTGACATTATTGGTGGGACAGTAGGAGTTGATGAGCTCGTCTGCGTGTTCTTAAGCTTGTTGCCAAAAAGATGACAGAGAAAGGACGACCACTTATCAGTTACTTATTCACATTCATCTCACTGTTTATCTACCTTGAATGCTCATCGGACATATTTCTGTCGGGACAATAAATCACGAACCGACCGGAGTCAATCGGCCGCATGAGTATGCTGTTACAAACCAAATCAAGGGATGAATGCCTTAACGGAACTAAGGGGTTCGTCATATGCAGTTCGAAGAAAAAAGTTCATCATAAAGAGATCTCAGAAAGAATTAGAAGTTCTCCGAAGTTAACATCTAACATTTTCAAGACTCATTTTTCGCATACATTTTTCCTGTAGTTATTGAGGTATGGGAAAGGTATGCTGGCGTTTTAAAATAATGAGCACTTTCGAAACGTTTACATAAGAGTCCGGTCGGAAAGTTTGCTAATAATCGGTATCTTTGAAATGACGAAACTTAATATAAGAGCGTTAATTCAAGTAAAATTCCTTGGGATCTAAATATTTTCTTCAACGTGGTAAAAGTTCATTGTTCTGGCAGCACAAGATTCTGAAAGTGTGGTGGTCAGTTTCGAAGAGCTCTGCGACTATGCTGGAGGTATCAGAGTTGTTTCGTCCAGCATTTGAAACGTTGGCTCTTCAAGAGGATGGACATAATTCGTTGACATAGTCTGTGCTTCACATAAACTTCACCGATTTCGTGACGATGCATCTCTTTTGTCCGCATGCCTCAGAAGGTTGGAATGTTCGGCTCTATACAACCCAGCCCTTGACTATGTCTTCCTCCGCGTGCATTCTGCTTTGTAAAGTGATTAGGAGTTTAACCACTTCTCCAGCTAATGTGCGGCATGTCTAACTTACAGCTAAAGAAGCAAAACTATGGGAATTTCTTCTATCTGAGAGCACAACCTAGATCAGCCTAAAATTCTTACAATTTTTTTGCCATGTTTTTCTTCAATAAGCAGACACGAGGTCGTTGTTATAGAATTTATTAGGATACAACAGCTGACGTTTCGGCGGTTTCGCCTTCTTCAGAGCCTGGAAAGGTCAAATTGAGATGCGATCTACTCAGCCAAACACTTTCATAACCCCACCAGATAAAACTTTTGTGTTCGCATAAGAAACAGTTTTATTTAAACACCCACCGTTTATTTGTTGTAAGTATTTAAGTTAGTTGGTGGATAGCAGCCGCACAGAGTAATACATGAGCGATAACTCTGTCTGCGTCAGGTCATTGGATTAGCCTGAGGTATGGCGCAAGGTCACGCGCGATGACAGGACACTCCTCCTTGCGGTTCATTTTTGAGTTTTTGGAGTTAATACAAAACGCTTCAAGAGTTTTACGAGCTGATGCTTTCGATTCCTGCGTGAGGATAGTGACTCCTACTTCAAAATCTCCGTTGTATTTCGAAACCGACTTTCCTTGAACCTCGGTACCACTAATCAATATGTAGTCTTTTTTTGATAAGCTTACACGAGGTTGATAATGATATTTATTCATTTGCGCTTTGCGCTAGCTGATAAAAACACCGACTTCTGCACAATGTGCGCAATGATGTGTGTCCGGAAGAAATACAAGTTGTTACCACCGGACAGTATCATTATATCCACCATCAGCATCGTGTATAAAAGGGCATCACTGAGTGAGGATGCCTCATTCGAGGAGATGGCTCACTGAAGAAGACCTGACTCGACACAAAGGCGAAGTTACCACGTCGAGACGAATAACAAGCGAGGACCATCGACTCGGATCATGGGCTCTGAGGAAGACGAAGACGTCGAAACGTTAGCCGAAAATAAACATTATTATCAACCTCGTGAAAGCTCATCAAAGAAAGAATACTTCTCCGTTGTGTTCCTGCATCGTATGCGCACCTAGTGGAGTGTCTGGTTTTAATTTAGACTTACCGACTAGGTTTCTTTTATGCGGACGCGGAGCGGTCTACCCGTTTCGCCAACGTATTCGTTCCCGCACGTCTTACACGGGATCAGAGAGACTGTATCCGAACTCATGCAATCACCGTCTCTACCGTTAGGGCAAATTATGCAATTTGGCACTGCACATAGACGGTCATATAGGCGGTTACGCACTAGCTGGCGCCTAACATCACTCGGTGGCATTTCAACTACGTTTACCGAATTCTCTAAACCCGTCCTTCTCAAGCAGCGTTTTATAGCTGCACTTACATCATTTGAGATGAAGAGTAGGATAAACGGGACCTTTCACTGTTAGAGTTGTCGTTTGGGGGCCTAGGATTTTTCCTACACCTATTCCGCACTACAGTTTCGTAGCCATTAGAAACGGCTATTTGCCGTACCAAGTTCCGCGACTCCTCTCTATGCTCTCTTCCTGTGCACACGTTGGTTGCTATTCGAAACATGTTCCCCACAAGCGCCCTTTCCGTGTGAGTGGGGTGAGAGGAGAGGTAACAAGCCAAGATGTTTTTACTACTTCTTTCGGTACTACTTCGTAATGTAGCCGTTTTCTAACAGGTTAATTTGGACGTTCAGGAATGGAAGCCAGTTTTCTTTCGGCTTTTCTCGGGTGAACTTGATATACTCTGACTGTGCGTTTAATATTTCGAAGCATTTGTCCATTTCCTCTTGTGTTTAGCAAAGGACAAAGCAGTCATCTACATACCTACAGTAGAGTAGCGGCCCGAGATCAGTCACCGGTGCTTCCACCTTAGACATAAATGCAATGGCAAGGCTTGGAGCCAGTCGTTGTCCCATTGCCAACCCTCTTATTTGAGCGTAGTACTTTCCGGACCATCTGAAGATTGAGCAGCTCAAGCATTCTTTTAAGAGTGCCATTAGGTGCTCTATCCTGAAGCCATACATGTCTATTTCTCCTTCGTGTTGTGTAAGGAGTTCGAATATGGCTTGCATTGCGGAGTCATTCGACACGATTGTATAAAGGGCGGCAACGTCGAAGGACTCCATCACACACGCGTTGCTGGGCTGCGCAGTACGCAGACGATCTAGAAACATCTGGGTATTCGCAGCATAGGCTGGAATGTGTTTTAACAACTGGGTAAATATTAGGGTTAAAAACCATGTTATCCTGTCCGTTGGCCCGTCTACGCGGCTAATGATAGGTCTAACCTTAAATAGTGATGGATCGGTAGACGTAAGATCATCGCTGGATACTAACTTATGAATTTTTATAAGCAAGTACAAGACGGGACATATTGGTAAATCACCTTTTAGTTGAAAAATAACTGATGGTTTTGAGCCAGCAGCCTTCGCCATTTTGACCCATTCGTGGCTCAATTTTCGGTATTCACTTTTAAACTGCTTCTCAAATGGTGGGTGATAAAGTGAAACATCTTCAAGATGCTTTTTCGTCATCTCCACATCTAACTGATGAGAAATTGCGACAAAGTATTCATCCTTATCACTAACCGATAGCCTTATGCTTTTCGATCTTATCAGCACTCGTACCTTCCGCATATCACTACTATCAATACTTTTGTATTTCAGTGAGGTTGGAGCGATATCTCTTAGCGCGATAGTGATTAAGGACTTTGAAAGTTTCATTCGAAAACATTCGAAATTTAACATCAACTTCATTATTGGACTCTTATTGTCTAAAGAACGGCTGAGGAAATGGTGCTATTGGTAGGGTCCCCACTTGGTGTTGCTCGCACCGTTTCATCTCTAGCTTTTTTGCGGAGCTACCACGAAGTTCGTGTAAACTACGTCCAACTCTACGCACGGTTATCCTTGAAATGGGTACAGATGGTGGGAAACTCGGTCCCAATTTTGATAACGGGCGCGCACCGTCAGGGAGAGTCATGCCTCCTAACACGGTTAGCCTTGAATTTTCTTGTACATTATTTATCGTACTGTGACCTTTTTGATGTTCGTTAGCGGTATTTCTGTGCACTCTTGAAGCCGTGTTATGCGATTTACTCAAAAGGTTTTCGAATTTTCTCCGCAAAGTTACTTAAGCATTAGACCTAATAGAGTTGCAAATCAACACTGACCCACCCACTATTCTCCTCCAGAGGCGTTCCTTCAAATAGTGAGCATAAAAGTTTTCCTTCGTCTCGCACTTCTTCCACATGGCGAACATCTGGTTTTGTTGGCTTCGTAGACAGGTGCGTAGTATTCGCAATTCGATGTCCAGTACTTGGTGACTGTCCTCTGGTAGACCGCATACGTCGTGTAATCGTCTTCGTCCTCGAAGTTCGGGACGACTCGGTGTTTTAGATAGCGGCAGAGAAAGTTTATTGACTGTTGAGCTAAGACGATCTTTTGTTTTAGTGACAGCGCTGCTTTTACAAGTCGGAAGTATCGTGCTGGTACGTCTCGTAATAAATCCCACGACCGCCTTTCTATTAACCTCGGCATTGATCAAGTAATTCTTCGTATTCTTGTTGAGCAAAGAGGAAGGAAGGAGGATTTTACTCTTTATTCACGAACAAGCTGACAGTTCCGCGGATTTCGCCTTCTTCAGAGCCTGGAAAGGTCACATTGAGATGCGATCTACTAAGCCAAACACGTTCATAACCCTAGCAGATAAAGCTTAACGAATAAATTTGTATTCGCATAAGAAACAGCTTCATTTAAACACCTACCGTTTATTTGTTGTAAGTATTTAAGTTAGTTGGTGGATAGCAGCCGCAGAGACTAATACACGGGCAATGACTGTGTCTGTGTCAGGTCATTGAATTAGCCTGAGGTATAGCGCCAAGTCACGCGTGATGACAGGACACTCCTCCTTGAGGTTCACTTTTGAATTTCTGGAATTGATCCAAAACGCTTCGAGAGTTTTACGCGCTAATGCTTTCGATTCCTGCGTAAGGATAGTGACTCCTACTTCAAAATCTTCTCCGTTGTGTTCCTGCATCGTATGCGCACCTAGTGGAGTGTTTGGTTTTAATTTAGCTTTACCGACTAGGTGTTCTTTTATGCGGACGCGGAGGGGTCTGCCCGTTTCGCCAACGTATTCGTTCCTGCTCGTCTTACACGAGATCAGAGAGACTGTACCCGAACTCATGCAATCACCGTCTCCACCGTTAAGGCAAATTATGCAATTTTGCACTGCACATAGATGGTCATATAGGCGGTTACGAATTAGCTGGCGCCTAAGATTACTCGGTGGCATTTCAATTACGTTTACCGAATTCTCTAGACCCGCCCTTCTTAAGCAGCGTTTTATAGCTGCACTTACATCATTTGGGATGAAGAGTAGGATAAACGGGACCTTTCACTGCTAGAGTTGTCGTTTGGGGGCCCAGGATTTTCCCCACAACTGTTCCGCGCTACAGTTTCG
This sequence comes from Angiostrongylus costaricensis, assembly GCA_900624975.1. Taxonomy (NCBI): domain Eukaryota; kingdom Metazoa; phylum Nematoda; class Chromadorea; order Rhabditida; family Metastrongylidae; genus Angiostrongylus; species Angiostrongylus costaricensis. The sequence continues at coordinate 46,842 of UYYA01004438.1, forward strand.
TAGCCATTAGAAATGGCTATTTGCCGTCTATAGGTTTCATTTATGTGGACGCAGAGTGGTCTACCCGTTTCGCCAACGATTCGTCTCCGCACGTTTTACAAGAGATAAACTCTAGTCAGTAAATATAAATTAAAACAAAACACTCCACTTGGCGCGCACAGGATGCAGGAACACAACGGAGATTTTGAAGTAGGAGTCACTATCCTCACGCAGGAATCGACAACATCAACGCGTAAAACTCTTAAAGCGTTTTGGATCAATTCCAAAAATTCAAAAATGAACCGCAAGGAGGAGTGTCTTGTCATCACGCGTGACCTGGCGCCATACCTCAGGCTAACCCAATGACCTGACACAGACAGAGTTATCGCCCATGTATTACTCTGTGCGGCTGCTATCCACCAACTAACTTAAATACTTACAACAAATAAACGGTAGGTGTTTGAATAAAGCTGTTTTTTATGCGAATACAAATTTATTTGTAAAGTTTTATCTGGTGGGGTTATGAAAGTGTTTGGCTGAGTAGATCGCATCTCAATTTGACCTTTCCAGGCTCTGAAGAAGGGGAAACCGCCGAAACGTCGGCTATTGTATCCTACTAAATTCTATAATAACAACCTCGTGTCTGCTTATTGAAGAAAACATCGAATTATCAATCAGTGCCGAGGTTAAGAGGAAGTCGGCTTTGGGGATTTTTTGTTTTGTTCTTTTTCTCAAAGAGACCGACCATCACACAGTGCCCGGAACTCAGCACTCATGTGTCCGATCCATTTCCTCACATCGATCACCTGCGAAGGTTTTCAGGTTTTGCGTGTGGGTTAACTGTTGCTTAAAAATTTCAGTTTTTTAATGAATGGCTCGGGATGGTGGTCAAGTGGATTGTCCTTCTTATGTATGAAATAAATTTTTTTTTTTAATAAAAACTTCACAACGGCGAAAGTGGTCTTCATTCCTTGACTAAGCCAAAAGAAAATGCGAATTTTGGTGGCAACGGATTGTTTTACATGTGTTTTTGAAGGTGCATTAAAATTAGTTTGCAGTGGCATTTGAAGGCATTGTTGTCGTTGGTTCAAACCCTACCCGCATCCGATTTCAGCGCTCTGAATGCGGAGTGTGGTCTACGAAGTGAAATGCATTGTCAATCCAAAATGAAACTATATCCAACAATAAAGGATAACTGTGATTTTTACTAAAAGGCTCAAGAACATCTGTACAGCAGTGGTTAGAGGGCTCTGCAAAGGCACTTGGTCGATCGCTAGCTCTATTCTGGAGCCAGGACTCGCCATGCCTTTCATCCCTCCGGTGTGGACGGGATGCTACCACGCTCATCTAGAAAGGTAAAACATTTGCTTTTAAGTCGATTGGTCACTCTAAGTCATTGTGCAAACGATGTGCATTGAATTACTTTTTACGATGCTCAATGAAGTCGTGACTATGGCACACTCCTCATGGCCTGATCAACACCGAATGCCTTATCCTTTTTTTATTATTACAAAGGTTAACGTGCCCATCCACAGTACCATTAATCATTGGGCAGTTTGAACCTGCACCATTAAATCCTCGATTTATTCCTCTCGCCATACCCAATCGGCTCTGGTTGTTCAAGAGGGACACAGAGGTGCATCACAATTTTGCCGCAATGGCCTTTGTTTTTACCATTTCTTTTAATTCTTTCCCTTTTTCTTCTAATTTTCTTGAGTTTGTCGACTGCTGTTGAGTAAACTCTTTGGATCTGGTGAACCTACATTGAGTGATGAAAAGTTTTTCACTCAGCTCAGACGCTGTTCATGCATGGCCATTGGACTCGAGAAGAAGCTTCTAAACTTCATTCGAATATTTAGGTCTTACAACTGAATGAGATCAAGAAATTCAGGTGATTATTCATTTAATTGTTAGCTTCTTACTTTTCTACTCGTTATCGTCAAGAGACAACTTGTTCTTCTTCCGACTTAATCGAGCTATCCAAGCCGCTGAAATCTCATTACACGATTGCCTCTTGAACGGCTAAATGGGTAAAAGTGGGACTGCGAATTCATCCGCCGCCGTTCATGCTTATTCGGTTAATTCACCAATTTTGTCTTTCTTATCCTCCAGAAACATAACCACGGTTTCTTCGATGGTTGTAAGAATAGAGATTAGGGTTCGATCTCAACCTTAATGCCTCTTTATATTTCGTTCTTTGGTGAGTGTCATAAAATTTCACAATCCGATAGCGCGTAATAGCTCATGGTCCTTCGCTCATCATTTTTATTACTGAAAATTTATGTTTCCCATTACTATTTGCTCGGGTAGTAAGAAAATATGTTCGAATATTTATGGATTTCGTATGATAGCCGTCTAATCCACAACGATGCCATAGTTCTTTCCACATGGAATATTGGAATTCTTCACTTTTCATGGATTTCATAAACACGGTTAGACCTCAGTATAAGGTGAAAGTTAAGAAGAAAGAAAACTGTATTCATGAAAACTGAATTAAAATAGCGCGGTGGCAAATTTGTAGAAGCAAATCGAGAGCGTTCTATTGACCACAATTGGAATTAGATTCGCATATAGAGATTCGCTCATTCGTCTATTGAGCAGGGGTTAACATGCAATATCAGATAGAAAGCGCGTGCAGTAACCTGTAATACACACATTATCCTTGGTTCGATTCCGCGAACTATGCTGACCAAGCCTTTCATCCTTCCGAGATCGCAAATTTGGTAACAGACCCGTTGGGAGAATGAAAGCAACAACTTAATACGTTGTTAGGTTCCGGAAGTCACTGCACAGGCCAAATAAGCATTGACTCTATAACGCCACGAGTGAAATTGAATGCACGGCACGCTTTAAAGCGATTAAGCAACGCCAAACACTTTATGCTTTTTATTTGATTCAATGGTATTCAACTAGTGGCTTTTCTGCAGAGAGTAACCGAACACTGGAAAGCTCGTCTATGGTCAATAGTGTGATTTTGCTATGATCCCATCTGCTGGACGTGTCGTGTTGGCTGCGCATTTCCAACATCGTGCTCATCTAATGGGAGCCGCTCACGAGACGTTTAGTAGTAAACTGCTTATTTTCAGTAATTGCATCTGCTCGAGCATGTGCCTGGACCACTCACGAAATAGGTGGAAGAAGTTCTAAGGAAATTGCCTAGGAATGAGTCTTCTCTTCATCTTCATTTTCCTAAAAGTATTCCGAACTTTACATGGAGTAGTACAACGAAACGAAAGGTTTGCTATTCCTAGCGTTACAAAATGTTAGTCATCACAGTTTATGTACACCTTAAACACAACGCTCAACACATAAATTTGGTGGTTGCCGTATGGAATGAAGGCAAAGTCCATGTTGGTTACGGGCTCCGTTCAACTCGTTCGCGATCTAGACTCATCGTTCCCAGCAAATGGTGAACGATAGTGGCTTTTTGATAGCAAAAAATATGTTTTCGATAATCAGAAAACAAAAAAGATGAAAACTCAGCGGCGTTACGGACTTTTCTCTTTGCTCTAGCGGTACACAACTATTTTTTATAGTCAACGGATGGTCATATCAACAACAATCGCAACAAAAAAGCACTGAAGAGTGAGCATGCCTCATTCGTGCAGTGTTCACTGAAGGAGATCCGTGTCGGTACGACTACGAAGACGCTAGATCAAGATGACAAACAACTTTGGGCCACTGATTCGTGTCATCGGCTCCGATGAAGACGAAAACGTCGTAACGTTAACCGAATAAACCTTATTTTCCAACTCGTGTAAGCTCAGCACATGTTGATTATTTGCTATATGTTGCTGTGATCGACCATATGGCAACATTGCTCCCTTATAAGCTAAATAAATCACTGGAAAGGCACTTGCCCACTCTGACTTCCTTCCTTTGCCCATCCCTCTGCACACGCATGTGGCACATCCACATCATCTCAGACGTTATGTATTGAACATAACAGAAACCTATTTAGCTATTTAGTCTCATTGCGTTACTTATTTCATCACTAAAATCGTCCTTAAGGTCGACATACAATACGACATTGATCAGTTACACTACCAAGCTGCTAAATACCATTTTATTGAATCAGGACAAGAAATTCCGGCCAATAAATTCCGGTGAGACATTTTTGAGTAAAAGGGAACACTTCATAACCTCACAATCAATTTTGTGCCCACGTGTTATAATTTTCTGAACCTCGACAATAGACTTTTCACTTAATTTCTCGTAGATTTGTGCATGTTTGTTTTCCTACGCTTCATTCAGGCAGATATTTGTTTCAGATGCTTCTCCGGTAAGAGTTGAGATCGACATCAGCGTTCGTAGTATGGGCCCAATCTCTGAGCGAGACATGGTAAGTGGGTGCTTCCAATTCGTATTGGGTTTGATCCTAATGAGGAGTTCACTTCCAGACCTCGTAAAGGTGACCCAGGTCAAGTGGTCTTCTTCGTGTCTGGTTCTTCTGGATTTTTTCATTTGAAATTCGAGAAATGGAGAATACTGGCTTGTTTAGCAATGGACCGTAGGAATAACATGCTATCAAGATAGTTTCGTTCCTACCTCATGCCTCAAATTTGGGGTGGGATATTTTCTGTGCCTTTCTTCTAGCAGTGCACTCAATGAAGAGATCGCGATGATTTGAAAATTAGTCTAGTGAGAGTAAAAATCAAGCCCGGTGGGAATATAGAAGCAACTTTTGAGAAGACCGAATGTCTTTCACTTCTTACAATACTAATATTATTTCAGCAGTAACCAATGAGTAAATATTAATTTTGCTTACCATAATGACAACAAAAGGTAGAATAGATTGATAGATGTTCCTTAAAGGTTAAAGTATCACTTCTTAATGCATAGAGGAGCTAGAGCGTTTACACCTTGTTAAAGAAGCTGGCTAACGATCAGCTCTGGACCTCTATTCGCTTTTAATCATGGCCGTTGTAAAAATTATAAATGATTCCTCAAAAAATTGGTCTGCGGTGAAACCACAATGGTTGCAAAGAAAGGGTGCGAGGACAGAAATAGGGGACCATTCGCATCTAAATATGCAAGGCATTGTTAGAGAAGTAGCATAGATTTAACGGAACGAAATAATTAAAAGTAGATTAAGTTTTTGTAAATGTTTGTGTTTAAAACGGGATGGATATCTCACCAAAGAAACAACTGACTTCCATTAAAACTAAGAATGATGTGTACTCTGTGTTTAGACTTAGACCCAATTTTGTTCAACCGTCATTGACTTCGCTTAGGAATTCTCCCTCGACTGTTATTTTCGACAAAAATGGCTTGATCAGCGATTGGCATTCACGCCAATAAATCCGAACAAGCCGGTGATGCCACTGGCCAGCAAGATGCTCAAGGATATCTGGGTATGTGTTTTGGAACCTCCAGTCCTTCAGGGACTTAGAAATGGTGGCATGACCGCTCGAAAACAGAAAAAATGACATCGGACATTAAAAGAGCTGTGTTCTAATCCGAATATTGGTTCGTTTTTAGAAAGCAAAGGAAAAACCACAGGAATGGTCATAAAATTTAAGTTTAAGGAAGAGAAGTAGTCGAAATTGTATCAGTTTTGTGCGCCCACCCAAAATTGAAAGCTACTGAACGTTGTCTCTTGCAACTGTCCATGTCAGACTGAGAAGGGACAAGAGCTCATACATGGTCCTGCTGTCTTTTATATCTTACGGCTTTATTTAAACGCCTGCCACAAACTGCTCGACACTTTGTCCACTTCAGTTTTTTCATGGATTTTTGAATAAATTGGGGGAAAATGTCTGCCTATTCTTTTTGGTGGCAAAAAGTCGATAGAACTAGCTGAGAGACATGCGAAACGAAGGACCCGCATGGTGTGGTGGTGAGCGCGTTACTCCCCGGAAAGGAAAATAGCACGTTCGTTCCCCATCGCAGACACCTGCGTTTAGGAGTTTTGCAAATATCTCAGGATTATAGAAAATGCCTACTTTTCAAATTCCCATGGAATTCCAGCGTTCCTTCAACTTCTTTCTATAATCCCATAAAATTTGTCTGTGTATCCATATTATAGGAAGTTCCTTTCAGGTGCCCGACACATATATCAGAAACGGGCGGAAATCTTATTTACATACCCTAACGGTGCCGAATGTTCTTTTCAGAGTGCGGTCCGATGGGGAGGTTCATGTCTCACAAAGGTTCGTAAAAGTTCAGTTTCAAGTTCGTTTAGGATAGAGGATAAAAGGGATATTATATTATCCATATTGTGTCCATAAATTTTGACATTGTTATGGAGCTCTTCACTAGAACATTAAGGAACGTCTTCTAAATCGGATTTATTCACCGTTCACATTCCTAGCATTAAATTCTAACTTTTCAAGTCTTCCAGATAAGCAATAAATATTTGATCACATATTTAGCTGTAATAAAGCTGAATATACCGAGAATAATTCCTAACCTAATTTGCTTCGGAATAAGCACATATCAGTGAATCGTCTTAGTATCTAGTCTTTGGGTAAGGAAAAATGATTCAGAAGTGATGTTGTCGTTTTTAGGCTAACCATCCGCACAAAATGTCCGATGTTTCTCAGGAAGTTTCCAATGGACGTTCAGGTAAAAATTTTCCAAAAAAAAAGAAAAGAAAAGAAAAGAAAAAGCAGCGATGTCATCACCTCATCGCCCCATGTTGACTGGGCTTTTTCATAGCTAATTTCTCGTATAATTACACTTACAATGTAGATGATAGACAAAAGAAAAACAAAAAGGATAAGACGAAGCAAATAATGATCCAGCAAAATAGCCTATGGAGTTATCCAGTTCATTACGAGCAATTAAGATGGCGATAATAGCAGGAAAAAGGCGATGAATTGTTCAGAATGCCTGCCAACGTGGCGTGTTTTAGGGTGATTTGCAAGGGAGAAAACTATGGTAGGGCAACTTCGCCTTACTCTGAAACCTTTGCAGAATGACTCAATAAGAATTTAAAGCGAAACCAGAGCGCTTCGAGTGATGAGTGCTGTTGAAGTCTGAATCTTCGTTATGATCATTCATGCCTAGAACTTGCTTGATTTTCGTTGGGAAGAAATTTTCCTTGAAGCTAAGAACTACACGGCTTCGATGCTGACTCGAATAGAACATCAACACGAAATTACGTGAAGCACCGGAACTAAATAATTACTCATATCATTGTAGCTCCGTTATTATTATATGACTTTTTACCAGTTTTTCTAATCATTAGCAGTAGGTTTGCTTAGCATCAAGATTTGCTAATTTTGAAAGGAGCTTGTTTCGTTCTTTGTTACTTTTTATTCGCTGCCTACTATAATTTTCATAGTGATGCGAAAAACAATCACAATGATGCTAAGATATTTGCAAAACTCTGGACCGCAGGTGTCTATGGTGGGGAACGAACGCGCTATTACCATTTCCGGGAGCTAACGCGTTCACCACCACACCATGTGGGTCTTTCGTTTCGCATGCCCCTCCGCTAATCATGAGGCACTTAAGAAATTCCGGGAAACAATTCAGTTAACCAAAAAGAAACGAAGACTGGTAGGATCCTAACAAGATGTAGTCCTAAGCGCAGTTAAGAGGGTTGAGGAAGGTAAAAGGTAATATGTTAAAGTGGCACCACTGGCAACGAAAATAAACGTCAAAGGAACGCAGATTTTTGCTTTAGGCGTGTCCGATAGAAATCGGGTCACTTGGTTACTTCACGAATGACGTCACCTACAAATGGAAAGACGTCGAACTGGACGAGAAAATGGGCAATATGCTGTCGCAGTACAAGATTTTGAATCTGTTCAAAACCGAACACAATATCAGCGATTATCAGCAGACTGATAAGAGTAAGAGTGTTTTTTCAAAATTATTAAAAATCTGCTCCGCTCCCAATAAGCGGAAAAGAGGTTTTGCCGAGTCCTATTCGCCAGTCTACTTTTGAGTTCGCTTTTAAAAAAAAATAAAGGAGAAACCTCACGGCGTTGATCAATCCATGAGGGAAGCACCATACGTTTAACTTCATTAGGCATCGTTTGGAGGAGATCAAATAATTCACCTTTTTCTTTGATGAGCAAACACGAGGTTCCCGTTTTTCCGTTGGGTTTTTTCGCAAAAAACCAACGTTTTGGCGGATTCTGCCTTTTTTAGAGCCTGGAATGGCGAAGTTGACTGCAATCTAGTTGCCCAGAAACCACAATAACGAAAACAGTAATTACGCAAGACCAAGATTTCACTCGCATTGAGAACGAAACAGCTTCTTCATTCAAGCAAAGCTTTGTATATATCTACCACTGTGTCTGTCACGTGGAGACGAACCACGCAGAGTTCACATGGAAGTATATTGAGCCCTTCTCCCATTAATTCCATTAAAATATCAACGTAAAATGCTATGTGAGATCATGCGTGACAACGGACATTCCTCTCTGTGGTTCATTTTTGGTTCTTGGAGTTTGTCCACAATGCTTTGAGAGTTTTGCGCAGAAGTTGTCAATTCCTGTGCCAGGATGGTAACCTATACTTCGAAAGCTTTTACACTATACTTCTCTGCTTTATACCTGCTAAGCGGACTACTAAGTTCAACTTAATTTTACTGATTAAGTGTTCTTTTACACGGACGCAGAGTGGTCTGCTCATTTGGCCAATGTATTGGTCTCCACACGCTTTACAGGAGAATCGGCACCCCGTATCCGAATTCATACTACCACCATCTCTATCGTTGTGGCAAACTAACAGCAATTTTGCGTTATGCATACGCGCTCATACAGACAGATGCTGCCGTCTGAGAGTGTTCAGTGATGCTTCAATCACTGTTACCAAATTGTCTAGATTGCAGTTTGGAAGCGTGGTTTTACCTCTACAGCTATCCTGGGAATATAAAGTTTCGTAACCATTGGAAGTGGCTATTTTTTGCCCCAGTTTCGGGGATTCCTTCTTTTGCTCTATTCCTGTGCACGCACTGGTGGCTGCTCAAAACATGCTCCTTTCGAGAGCCCTTTATATGTGCAGGGACTGAGAGGAGAACTAATGAGCCAGCAGGTTTTATGATTTCGATTTCAGCACCAGTTGATGTAACCGTTTTGGACAGGTTAATTTTAACGTTAAGAAATGGATGCCATTTTTTTTCGATTTTTCCCAGGTAAACTTAATATACTTTATCTATTAATATATCCGTTCATTCAACGACTTGAAGCATTTGTCCATCTCTTCCTGTGTGGAGCAGGTGCAAAACTGTCGTCGATATACCTACAGTACAGTTTGGCGGAAACCGAGTACGGGGGCTTCAACTATAGACATGGATGCAATGGCAAGACTTGGTGCCAGTCGTTCCATTGCCAACACTCAATTGCGCCCAACACTTTTCAGACCATCTAAAGATTAAGTCGTTTAGACACGCTCTAAGGAAGGCCATGAGCCGCTGAATTGGGAAGCCATAAATGCTTATTGCTTCTTCCGGTTGCGTACAGAGTTTAAGGATGGCTTTCAAAACGAAGTCATTCGACAACTTTGTACATAAGGAGGTAACCTCGAGGAACGCCATCATTCGTGCCCTATTAGGATTTTACTAAGTGCATAAGTATTCATGTTAAAAACCACGCTATTCAATCTGTTGGCCCGTATATACAGCTATTGATATGTCTAGCACTGAATAACGATGGATCGGTGGACACAAGATCATCACTAGTTACCAATTTATGAGTTTTTATGAGTACGGGATATGTTGGCAATTCAACTTTGAGTTGTGAGATAACTGATGGCTTTAGACCAGAAGCCATTTTGACCCATTCGTTACCAAATTTTTGGTATTGCCCCTTGAACTCCTTCTCAGATGATAGGAGATAAGAGAAATCATCTTTAAGATGCTCTTTCATTATCCCAACATCTAACTGATGAGGGATTACTTTAAATTTTCCACCCGTTTCACTATGTGATTGTCTGATTCTCTTTAACCTTAGCAGTTCCCCTACCTCCCGCACACAACATTTCTGCACTTCTGTGAAGTTGGAGCAAAATCTCGTGTGATAGGGATTAAGGACTTTGAATGTTTCGTTCGCAAATATCTGAAACTTCGTATCAACCTTATTATTGGGGTCTTGTTGTTTAAACGACAATTGTAGAACCGGCCGGTGTGGTAATGCCTCTACTTATTATCGTTCGTTCCATTTTAGTGCTACAACTGTAGCTGTGTTACAGAGTCCATCTTCAAGATCAGGGAAACTACATGCAAGCCCACACACAAAAGGTGTTAAATCCTATATAAAACCATGAAAACACTAGGTATAGAAAACAGTATTCGGTTACTGAAGCATCAATATTGGAGAAGTGATTAGTGGAGGTAATTCTGTGTATATATGGGCGCTTGTGGCGCAGTGGTCGCAAGTGCTCTACGTCACACAGGTGAGATCGATCCCAGCGCCCCTGGCCCATCAAGCCCTCCATTCCTTCGGGATCGGCAAATTGGTACTCAACCTGTCTGGTAGGATAGAAGCACTGGCTCGATACATCGGTTGGCTATTGCCATTATAAAAGCCAGTCATGTATTCAATCACTTGCAAATGATGCTTAGTGAAGTCGACGCAAGGCGCATCCCTCCAGCATCGATCAACGCCGAGAGCTTCATCTACTTATCCTTTTAATCCTGTGTACCTGCGATTAGAAGATGATTATAAACATAGAATTTTGCTTTTTTGTACTTAAATTCAATAACGCAGAAAGCTGGAGAAAGATGGGTAAAGCTGGATATTCGGAAATTTCATTTAAAAGCTTTTTCATGGTCGATTTAAAAAGCAGAAAAAATAAGAAATGAAACTGTGCCAAAAGAAATAAAGCTGTATAGCTTGTCATGCTGAAACAACTACTTGGACCTTCATGAACACCTGCTGGTGAGATGGTTCCAAGTGAAACCAATGAAAAAACTTCGACAATTTTTTCAAATGCATCCGTTTCATCGAGCATCACTCGTGGCGTAGTGGTTAGAGAGGCTCTGCAATAAACATGGGTTAGATCCTTCGCTCTGGCTCACCACGTCGTTGTTCCCTGTTAAATCGGAGAATTGATACTAGATCTATCTGCAAAGATGGCAACACTGAATCGATACATCTGTGGGGCACCGCGAGTCGTTATGTACGCCAGATCTGTATTCAGTAATCGCTAACCAAGCTTGATTAAGTCGCACTGCATGAATGCACGGTGCATCCCTCTGGCAATGGTAAACACTAAGAGCTTTATCCCTTTTTTTAATATTCGTCCACATGTTTTTTCAGATATCTCCATTCTAAGGGTGTACTTCAAGCTACAACGTCAACAAGGTTACTACGTGCTACAGATCTACACTCCATGCACTTTATTAGTGGTGATGTCGTGGGTGTCGTTTTGGATCAACAAAGAAGCATCACCGGCACGAGTCGCACTGGGTTAGAGTTTTTATTCATCATCGCACCTTTCCGGATCATTGATTGTTCTTAGGAATTATGACTGTACTGTCCATGTCCACGTTAGGATTCGGGTTGCGCACCGATCTACCAAAGGTGTCGCATTCGACCGCCCTTGACATCTACATATTGTGAGTTTCTTCTACGAAAATATTTCAGACGTTATGGTTTTCATTTCTAGAGGAACATATTATGAGAACATGTCGCACACTAGTAAAGACCACTTTTTTCCATATTTGTTTATTACTTCATCACCTAGTTGAAGGAGTTATTTCAATGAAGGGAGATTGCTAAATAGTGGATATGTTGATAACCCTTTCTCTTTTTTGGATATTTCTGAGCAACACTCATGTATCATTTTTAAATTACCTTCTAAACTTCAATGGTCGTAGTTTGGTACTCAGTACCAGATTTTTTGTCACTTGTCAGCAACATCTGTTATGCGCTAACTCCGCATTTATCATCAGTAGTTTCTCCTCATGGCCCACAATGTCTTCATATTTCAATTCTAATACGGTTGTGAGGAAATCTAACCATCAATCATCATAATCTTCGAATGAGCTTTGTTCTCGCATACGGTTTATTTAGTGGTAGATTCGTAGTGGATTTTGTCCTTTTGTGCTGGATAGAACTCATCATATATGTATACACGTCGAAGTTTTTACTTGTTTATTCTGAGAACTAAATTTCGACTATGGAGCACAACAAATCGAATCCCTGTTTAGCACTTTCTCTGTTTGGCTATGGAGGTGTTTAGCCGGTTAGATTGCCGTCAACATCACGGTTCCAGGCTCTGAAGAAGGGATATCCGCCGAAATGTCAGCTTCATAGCAATAAAGAGTAAAACACCACCTGGTGTCTGGAGATATGTTACTGGTGCTTCCACTTTAGACGTAAACACAATGGCAAGGCTTGGGGACAGTCCATGTCGCATTGTCAACCCTCTAATTTGAGCGTAGTACTTTTCTGGCCATCTGAAGATTGAACAGTTTGGTCCCATATTACTATTTAAAAACTAACGTTAGTGATGAGTTTAATCAAAATATCCAGTACCAAGTTGCGTGCCACAAAAGACAAGGGGAAGCGATTCTATTTCTTGACGATGGAAGACAGTTGGATGGAACGATTTCTGGCTCCATAAAGCATCGGCTAATTGATAGTAATTGATAATACATCAGTAGGTAAAGGAAAATACTAACTACTTGTACATCGAGGAGCTACCATGAAACAAAAGCTACTTGCAAATGCGTTGGCAGCGAACTTAGAAATGAAACCCTATTGTGGTGTCGGTGTTACTGTGGAATTCTTCGATCCTAATTTATTATTTACTTTCACTTATTTTAACCGGACCAACCTTGTTCATCGTTAGAAACAAGTTAGGAGTATTTGTCAAAACAAGGAGCTAAAATGTGAAGAAGTGGGCCACTTGTATCACAAAGCACATGTGGTAACCTGAACAAGAATTACCAAAATTTCTATTTCTATGTACTGTGCATCAGAGTTCCTTCAGGGGTACCATTCGCTCCAGAAGGAAGGAAAACCTTACACTTTTGCTATGACCTTCTCTACTTGTATTGCTCGCGGCGAAACGACTGTCCTCTGGTTTCTGTTGTGGTCATAAAGCTTACTCTTAATTGACATTCACGATAGAAAAGTCTAGCAAATTCTGATCTTATGAGACCCTGTTATGGTGCAAATCCAACACTGCACACCGCAGTTCCATAACCGAAATAACTTCCATTCACGATAAGGTGGTGTACTTGTAAAGTTAAAAGGTACATAAGCGAAACAGAAGATGGAAAACCGCATTGCCCTGTTCTAAAAATACTTTTTGTTCTTAAAATGCACAAATCTCAGCTTTTAGCACACTTTTTTGATCAAAGTAGAATTCACTGGATCCTACACATCTATGTGATAGAGATACAAGTTTACATCTTGGCATAATTCCAAGTTACTGAAACCTTGAATGATCTGAAAGCATCATCAACTGCAGTTTGACCCTTGAAGATTCTCGCTTGTAAACAGTTCTAAAGACGCTTGGAAAATAGAAATCTGTTAGCAAAACGACTGCTAAATATGGTGAGCATGGCAAAGTTTTACTTTTTGCGCTTCAGTTATCCTAATTTTATTTTGGCTCTGTTTCCGAATGTCATCGTGCAAAAGAAATGGTCCGTTTCGATCGAACAAACATCTAATTGTGGCCGATAAAGCATTTTTCTCTGATTTCCTGACAATATCTCTCTGCTATAATGACTTCTCCAGGACTGAGGAAATTAGTGAGGGCGATTCCATTTCCCGAGTATAAAGAGTCATCATGTCGTTCTTCTGATTCAAATTTAGATTTTGGAAGAGTTTTGGTGCCTTATCTTCTTCCAACACAATGCCGAACACAATCGACCGTGGTATAGGTTCCATTCTTCAACGGCTCTTAGGTTCTTACAGCAATCAAGAAATGGTGGGATTACTCATACTGTTCCATTGAAGCATGGAGCAGATTTCGTAACAACGGTTTCTATTTCGATCAAGTAATGTGGTGTCCATTCGCTCCGTTTTTTCTTTAGGTTTCCAGTGCAACTGATGTATTCTGAAAGCGCTTTTGTGCATGGCTAGTCTGTCATCGAAAACTCGAACTTTTTATGGATAGGCTTTTGTCGACATCTTCAAATCGTCATCGTCGGTGAATGTGGGTTATCTCCGACCCTGTTCGCCTTCTAAGCTCTTCTTTTTACTTCAGAGTCTATAAAACCAACTTCCTACTTTGCCATCGTGACTGGTTCATTGGCTTGTTTCAACGTTATTATTGCGATCTGCATCAATGCATTGGTGCCAAGTTTGAATTCGTGCAAAAAATGCTGTACTTTGCTTCTGTCAGTCCAATGGCTTAAACTCAACTGAAAATGAAAAATTTCTATATATAAGCACAATTCACTAATTTATCTATCTATATGACGCGACCTTACATACTGTGCTAATTCCGTTCCGGTTCGTCTCCGCATTTCTCGATCTTGGCAGTTTGTCTTTTTTATGGATATAATTGACGGCTGGTTGAGCTCGATCTTTCAGGAATACCGGAACGACTCCACTTTAAATTCCGGATATTTTCACCAATGAGACAGTGAGGTATGGTAGGCTCCGAGCCGGACGAAACCGGCGACCATTAGTGTTCCATTGCGCGGCATTTCTAACGGGGACTTAGCTCTTCCATATCATGCAGATAATTTGAATGCGATAAATATATACAGCATTTAAATTATCTCTTAAGTTATGTCGATTATAACGGCTTCAATGATCGAGTAACTAGAGTGGGCCCTGTTTAAAGTTGCTTCGTCTCCGTCGACTTTACTAGTGGGCTTACAAGGGCTCCGCTTGCTCAAGAGAATGGATTTTTTCACAATACCATTTGGTTTCACATAAAATGATGATAAGTTATATCAATCTTCGTTTTAAAGATGTGCAAAAGTTTGAAGAAACAAAGCAGACGGTATTTGTCGAAGAGCCCTGTTGAAAAGTGAAAGAGGTTAGAAGTAGAGTTGAAAAATTTGGATCGATTTCATTACGCTCGGATTCTTCAACGGCCTTACCGGCTCAGTTTCATTTGTATTTCTTCTTCTTATGCTGGTCGTCCTTCACACTTGCTGTGCGTATCCCAGTACCTTTTGCACTTGATTCGTTTCCTTGCATCCATCATCCACGAAGGTCTTCTAACTTTTTACGTGTGAATTCGACTGCTACTTGAGGATTTTCTTTTCATTATGAATGTCGTTGAGTGCTGGTCGAGTCGATTCTCACCGATGTCCTGAGATAACCGGGATAGAGCGTCCCTATTTGGATTCCAGAGTAGATTTCCCCAGAAAAGTGTGGTACCAATTTCTTCACCTCGAAGAGATTGGTGAGCCCAGAGCGGGATCGAACCAGGACTGTGCTCACGATGGTTGGCAACACTGCCAATGTGCTGCCCGTTCTTTATTTGTATTTTTATACCGTACATATTTAATTGAAGTCTTGAATACAAAATTTGTACTTTCCGTTTTCATGAAACCGCAGGGAACTCCTTTGAGAAGTTACGGAATGGTTGGTTTAAATGTTGACCCGTTCACGAACATTTTTCATACCCACGAATGACCGTCTATTTTCCTCGGCATTGATCGAACAACTCTTTATATTCTCGTTTAGCAAACAAAAGGTGTTATTTCATTTCCTTATTTACGCACAAGCTAACGTTTCGGCGGATTTCGCTTTCCTCAGAGCGTGGAAAGGTCAGGTTGACCGCAATCTACCCAGCCAAACACCTCCATAACCAAAGAGAGTAAATGCTAAACCAAGATTTCAATCACATTGAACGCAGAATAGCTTCATTGCACGCTCACCGCTTTCTATAAGTCTTCCACCGAATATGTCACGTGGAGACCAACCGCACAGAATTCACATGGTATCGTAATGTGCCCATCTCGTCAGAATAATGGGCTTATATACTGCTCAATATCACGCGTAATAATGAGGCATTCCTCCCTGCGGCTCATTTTCGGATTCTTGGAATTAATCCGGAATCCCTCGAGAGTTTTGCGCGCTGGCAGGTTTGCAAACGAGCTATTCTGTGTTCAATGTGATAGAAACCTTGGTTTAGCATTTTCTCTGTTTAGTTATGGAAGCGGTTGGCCGGGTAGATTGCGGTCAATTTGGCCTTTCCAGACTCTAAGGAAGACTAATGTCAGACTGTGCGTATATAAAGAAATAAAATAACACCTCGTGTTTGCTAAGCAGAAATATAAAGGAATTTTCATACCGTCGAGTTTTTTTCAAACATTATAGAGAGGTAAGATTCCATCAAAAGCTCACAAGCATCTTTACAGGAGTTGTTTCGGTTTCGTGTTCGCAGCGATGGTCGAGTATGCTGTTATAAACTACGCACAAATAGTTTATATTCGAAAGCAAGTGCACGATCTGAAGGGATTGGAGTCAAATCGGGCGGTGAGATGCTCCTCAGAATGAAGTTAATCACTTGATTGATTTTGATTTGGGCTTGTACAAAATGGGCAACGTTTGTCTGTTATGTGTCCATACGTGTCTCCATGTGTCCATTCGTAGATGTGTGTGCATGTCTGTCTCGCTTTGATGTGTGGGCTCGAAGAGTTTTCATGCAAACTAAGTGCAAAAGAAAAACTAAGAACGCAAATAACCTTTGGCGCTAAAAGAATCTTCGAATTCTTTTCTATTCCTCAGTTCATCCACGATTTCAGTCAGTTACTTCAGAAATGCTCATGTCGTTTAGATGGAAAAAATGCGAATGTTTACTGCCGGATTGATGGGAGCTCGACGTGAAAGCATGCAGGTGTGTGGGATTTAAGATGCCTTTCTTCTGAAGTCTTCTATCAATTCTTCTCACAGATGAATGATCTGGCCCTTGTCGAGGAAGAGGCTGAGGATCGACCATGGTATTCATGCTTCCTACGAAAAAAAGCTCCCAAAACTTCGTCCAGTGCGTTTTTTTTTCTTCGTCGAGGCGTTGTGAAAACATTGCCCATTCATATTAAGGGATATGAATTTTACTATGACAAGTTTGAATCACCAGATCGAAAAACTTTTCACTTTCAATTCTGTGTTGGCATAGTTGGATGCACCACTGATGATTTCTGACTTCATTGTGGTACGGAGAATTTCTTTGGTGTCGAGTTGAAATCTTTAACAAGAGTTCATCACCCAGTTAGACACTTAAACTATGAAGAATCTGACATTAATATCCTCACTAACTACGAATCCCATCTCATTGGGACACTCTCAGTGTCTGGCTTCATGTGGACCGTTGGTCATATTCAGTTAAAAACCGATTGTTGTGAGATTCAAAGTTCCTTGAGATACAGTTTCCTAATAAATAAGGCAGAAGATCGGTTATTGTTAAGCAAAAGAAATGTGAGGGTGTGAATTTCTAGGCGTTCTCACTTGAATGCAGCCAACGCTTTAAATGACGGTAGAACAACGAAACAAGTGGTAAGAGTATAAAAGGAGTTCATAACCTCATCGTCTTCGTTGCAAAAGATGCAAGCAGTCACAATGTGCCATAGAGATCGACATGAAATCTCAAAGCTCATCTTACTTTAACTCAGTTGTCGACTGCAAGAGAAACAATTGGATTTCCCCTAATAACAATTTAAATAGCGTTTCTGAGAAACGGTTTTACATAATGGGAAGTGACATGAACGACAAAATATTACTGCTTACAAAAAGTCTTACCAAGCAGTCTCATCTTCCGGAAAGTCTGTCCCAAAATCCGGAGCTTTCTTTTCTTTTCTTTAAACAATCACGAGCGGTTTATGGTAGTGAATCTCTTTTTAAGAGTTCCTTGTTCATGCTGAAATTCTTTAGGTAAGTTTTTTCTCAGATACACATATAATGGTTTAATTGGTCTCTCGATAAAAGTAACGGTGAGACTTCTGTGATTACACCAGTAATTTCTTAGCCTTGTACTTATAATCTTCTGTCTTGTTGTATATAGATAACCCATCATTTTGTTTTATACGAGAAACTACAAAACATTCACAGAGCAAAGTGCTGTCGTAGGCTTTTGCTGAAAATTTTGAAAGCGCTGTGCCAGTGGCCCCAACGGTTTACCTCTCATCGTGGCTGGGAGGTGTTCCTGGGTGTTGGGCTGCGATGTGCAGCGGAGGCATTCGTCTCCCCGGCACAGTCTCCAAGCTGAGAAGGAGTCCGGCGTTCCCATAAAGAAGCCCAGCTAAGAGCAATGCACTAGTAGGATCCACCACTGTCCTAGTGTCAAACTATTCGCTCGGTGGCAAATCTCCCTCTGATCCACAAGGCCAGCAACTGCCTGTGGTGGTGGTGACCTGAAGCAGGCTTTGGCCAGGCTGACCTCAGGACTCTAGAGAAACATAATGGCTAAACTAGCAAAACTCCGAAAAATGGAGAATATGCTGGAGCCCGCACAACCAATGAGGACGGGCCGCACGGTAGGTATAGCGGTGGAGTTTCCTATCTCCGCGGTAGCACTTTCCTTCGGTACCAAAATAGACGACAATTTAGCAAAGTTATTCTATTCAAAGGAAGCCATGTCAGCAAGTTAAGAGCGACCATAAGATGGTAGAATACTTTTGGGTTTCAGCAGGATTGCTTGCCGTCTAATTATTAGCGATTTTTTTCAAATCATGATTCCTCAGCTCTCACAGTTAGCGTCTTCTTGCATATTTTGGCTAAGCAGCACAAACACGTTGAATTAAAATGTTGGATGACTCATATGATCTCTTTTCGTATATTCTTTTATTACAGTGTTCTATCGAATGGCGGTCAAAGCGGCAAAAGCTAAGAAAAAACTGAAGATGAGAGATCCTGCTAAGGTTCAGTTTACTATTAATCAAAAACAAATAGATCACTCGTATGAAATGATGAGATATTTGCAAAACTCCGGACCGCAGGTGTATGCAGTGGGGAGCGATATTTCGCAACATACCCTGCCATTAAGAAGAAAAAGGAAGTAAATAAAAAGGTTAAGAATAGATCACTGTTTACCAGAATCGGTAACGTGAGGAACGTTCCATTTTTTCTACTATTAAAGCTAAAAAAAATAAGCCACTTACTTTTCGAAAGTTAGAAAGAAAGCCAAAGTGAGAGGAAGGAAAAGGATCGATAGAGACGAAAACCACGACGGAATGGTTGTGAACGTGTGGTGGTCAGAGGAACGGAAGAAAAGGGAAAAGAACTAATCAACTTTTAAGCAGAGTGGGATAATGGTTAAACTAAGAGATTCATGAAAAAGCTTTTGACGACAAACAGACGGCTCAGTAAAAGTGGCACCAACACGGAGGGTCTCTGAAGAAAAACAGAGAGCGAAAAAAATTGACAAACTGTAATAAGAGAAAGACCTGGGAGATTTAGGCAGACGATAGTAACTTAAAGAAGTGAAGTCAAAATAAAACCTCGTTTAAACCAGAAAGACCTTTGAGTCAGTCTTTTCTCAATTCTCGTAGTTCTCTAAAATATCCTGGCGCTATTTTCGTGGATGAACATCAATTATTCAGGGCGGAAAGCAGAAAAGTTTCAGGTTGTGAATCGCATAGACAACGTCTCGAAGGTGATTTTTCCTTCTCTCTACGTGGCGTTCAATGTGGTGTACTGGATTGCGTTCCTGTACTGGATACCCGATGAGATCGATCAAATCCTAGAATTACCTGAAAAAGCAACCTATACTTAACCCAGTTCACGAATTCTGTTTTTTCTTCCTTCTAGGCACATGCAGTGGAAACTATACCCAATTTCGTGCTTGTTTGCTTTTTCTTTTCAACGTCACATGTGGAAACCTAATTGAAGACCATTGACCAGTTGTATTGTTAGCTTTTTTTGAAATATAAAAGCATTCGAGGATAGCTCTCTTGAATGATAACAAGACGTTAAGTTAAATGAGCAACCACTTTTTAGCCAAGCTGTTCAAGAATGACTCCACTAATAGTGAACTTTAAAAGTGTACAGCTCTATTCTGTTTGTTGCTGGTGAGGTCAATGAGAGTGTTAGTTTTCGTGAATTCAGTACATGAATGCCTCTCTTGGCGAATTGCACGAATTCTCCTCGTTCCCCTCCGAACTGCCGCCTATGGAGGTGATTTATGAGGCGTATTATGATGTCGCATGAAGTTATTTCGTAATATACAACTATACGAATGCTGAGATATGAACAAAACCCGAATCATAAGATTCTATTCGAACCCGCGATTGACCCTTTCAGAGGGCTCACTTACTTTCCACCGCACCAATCGAGGCTTTTGCTTCGTCTTTCTCTCAGCCATGGTTTTTGCTCTATCGGTGCTACCAACAATCGGAAACCCTTCGGCGGAAACTTCGTGTAGTACTCCACCATGAAAGGAGGAATTTGTAGTACAGAGAAGTTAAGACATTGTATTTCTAACAGAGCTTTAGCTTAACCAGATTCAATGCCGATTTGTGTTTCCCAGATCATTGCCGTTGACATATAACTTCTGTAATGCTGAGATATTTGCAAAACTCCTGATCATGATCAATGGTAAGTGATCGATACAACTGGCTGAGAGACAGGAGACACGAAGGGCACACATGATGCGGTGGTGAACGCGTTACTCCCCGGAAAGGACAATAGTGCGTTCGTTCCCCATCGCAAGCACCTGCGGTCCAGAGTTTCGCAAATATCTCAGCATTATAGAAGTTTTCGTTTCGGTTTTATACGCCAGAATGGAAGGAAGGATCTTCTAAAGGATTTGACTCTTGTCCTATAATGTTGAATACGTTGTTTTCCATTAACCATCCCTTGCATGTCGCTTGAGAATCTGTTCTGAAAAAGTTTGCACGGAGTGGGATTTGAACCCACGCACCCTTACGAGTACCAGAATGCCCAACCGCTACCGCACGGCAAGTGAAACCTTGAGTCTGGCGCCTTAGACCACTCGGCCATCCGTGCACGCAGGTTTTACTCTTCGCTGCAGCCAAACCTTTATAATTTCCAGCTAAATATTGGTAATTACTTTTCATCAACCACCTATTCTTTTTCATTGCAGGGTATGATGTGAAATATAACTAAAATAATACTGAAATATTTGCGAAGCACTAAGGACGGCATGTATCTGCGGTGGAGATCGAACTCGACACTATGTTCTCTGGGGGCTAATGTGTTCACCACCGTAGACTGACGAGTAATTGTTGATAGAACCTACAAGCTAAAACATGGCTGAGAGATAGGCAAAACAGAGGGTCCGCATGGTGTGTTGGTGAACACGTGAGTTCCCGGAAAGTTCCCGAGACATATTCGCAATTATATCTCGCGAATATCCGTTTGTATAATTTTGTTGTTTGTTTGATGCAAATTTCTGTTCCCTTCGATTACCTGTTTTGTGACTTACGACCTTGTTCTAAAGGAAGGCCTTGATTGTTCGAGCGAATAATGAGCTTCAGAAGGTTGCATTCAAGGAACTAAAATACCATGCAAAGGTGAACACCACTGACACAGCTAAGAAAAAGTTCGTCTAGTAGCTACGAAACTTTTTGTCAGCCAAGATCCTCATGATCAGCTTCGCACGCAATATGTAAGGGTTTTAGTTCATCCTGTGCTGCATCATTGTAGCTGTTTGCCGATTTTACTATTTACAGGGCAACCAAACGTTTGTCCCTTCGTATCCCAGGACAACTCCACTGTGGAAAAATGACCCCGTCCTAATTTTCGAATAACGTGGTACCTATGTTATATTTACGAGATAATAGCCTCCACGTCTATAATCGCGAGAGTCTTCCTGCTCTTCAGCATCTGATCGCATGGCTTCATCTTGTTCGACAGGTTCTCATTCTCAATTAAACTGCTCGATGTCCTGTAGATTCGTTACACTGACTCATAGACCAATTACTGTACCTTTCAATAGGTTTATAATCTTGGTATACCACTCGTTTAGATCATGATCGGGTGTTGTCATAATAGCTTTCTGGGGCAAAAACGGAACTTGATAACAACAGTCGTCAGTCTTTGAGTTTTTCAAATAGTTGTTATTGTCAGGTATGATGTCAAGTGAGAATGGGGCAATAGCGGTGAAAGAAGGAGTTTTGGAACCAGACGGTGAAGAACAGGAAGACGCCTATCAGATATATCGTACTTGAACTCATGCAGCCACCGTCCCCTGCCATAAGGGCAAATTACTCAATTTTGTGTTTCACAGGAACGGTCGTATAGGCGGTTACGAACTAATTGACGACAAAGAGTATCCGGTCGTATTTCTGCTATCGCCACCGACTCCTGCTCTTCTCAAACACCGTTTTGCAGCTACACTTACTTCATTGCTAATAAAGAGAGCATAAACGGGATTTTTTTTTGGTCAATTATTTCTTTTTGGGGTAACCCTCTCCTTCAAATCATTGTACGAGCCGTCCAAGTACCCAAGTATCCAAGTAAGAGCTATCGATGTTTCTCCCTCAGCATCTTTTAGGCAACATTTTATACCCACATTTATTTCGTTTGAAATGAAGGGATGAACAAACGGGGGCTAATTCTCGCTAAAATTATCGCTTAGGGTGGGGGGGGGGGGGGGGGGGTGTTATCGCTCTCGATCAACCCCGAGGAGCTACAGCTTTACAGCCATACTAAATAGCTATTTTTCGCTCCGTTGTCGGGGGTTCTTCCCTCTGTTCCCTTCTTGTGCATATATTGATGAAGGTTTAAACATATTTTTTACAAGCGCTCTTTCTATGCGCGAGGGGTGAGAGAAGAGGGAGTGAACCAATATGTCTAGTTTCTGTACACTTAGTGGTGCAGTCGTTTCCGTATAGTGGTGTTTCCGCGTCAAAAGCTTAAAAGTGGAAGTCAGTTGTCTTTCATCTTCTTTCTGGTGAATTTTTGCACTCTAGTTGTCTGTCAAGCGACTCAACACATTGGTAGCTCCTTATTTGCTGCGTACTACAGTTCCTCACGGAAGGGTGTGATGCGAAATACAACCACAATGATGCTGAGATATTAGGTTGTAACATATAAAATGTTCGATTTTAAGGGTGAACTTTAAAAAGCTATACCTTTTCTCATAGCAAATTTTATTAATCGAAATAAGCACTATTCGAATCAGCACATTTTTTGCGACAGGAATCAAATTTATTTAATCCATTTGCATAAAATTCTGGAGTTCTGCAAACGATGAATTCGTTGTAGACACTTTTCGCGTCATCGTGGTCGGTGAAGCAGTTCTCGCGCAGGAAGGTGTCAAAGTGATTGAAGAAGTGATAGTCGGTAGGCGAGAAGTCTGATGAATATGGCTGATGAGGCAAAGTTTCGTAGCCCAACTTGTTCAACTTCTGCAGCGCTGGTTCCGCAACGCGATGCCGAGCGTTGTCGCGCAGAAGGATTGCTATTTTTCTGTTGACTAGTGCCAATCGTTGTTGTTGGAGTTGACGGTGCATTTCATCGATTTGTTGGCAATACTTCTCTGTCGTAATCGTTTTGCTCGGATTCAAAAAGCTGTGATGAGTCAACCTGGCTGCAGACCACCAGACAGTCGCCTTAACCTTTTTTTGGTGCAATTTTGACTTTGGGAAGTGTAGTGGAGCCTGATGGCAATCTACCCATTGAGCTAAACGTCGCCAGTTGTCGTACAAAAGGGTCGTTTTTGTTGTGGAGAATAAGAGCAGATGACAATTCAAAATGGCGATTTTTTAAAATTATCGTTTAATTCGTGCGGCACCCACACGACCAGTTTTTTTCGTCTTTCCTGTGCGTTTAAAGTGAGTGGAAGCTGTTCCTGTGCTTACTCCAGGCTGTTCTGCAAGATCTCGAACAGCTGTTCGCGTGTTTGCTTCCACCTGTGCTTTGAATTCGTCGTCGTCAGGTTAACTGAGACATCCACGGCCTTCCTTAACTTCGAGGTCGAAATCACCAGGTCGGAATCTCCGGAACCATGTTCGCACTGTTGATTCACCAACACTACCTTCCTCCCAAAACATGATATTCCGAGCTCCTGCCGTGGCAATGTGTCCACTCTTCCACTCGTACAAGATAAAGGACACGTATATCACGTTGACTCATACTAAAGTTAAGGCCTATAAAAATGTTAAAATAATGAGTCGTAAGGAAAACCTAATACTAGGAATAGAAAGAGCATGTTCTTTATAACTATATATTATACTACATTAATAGTATACTATATACTATAATATATATTATACTATATAGTATATATAGTATAGTATATATTATACTATATACTATATTAATATATATATATATATTATACATAAATAAAAAACAATATTTTTACCTAAAAACTTCACGGAAAATTAAAACAATAAAATCGGACAACTCATATGTTACGGCGTATTATTTGCAAAACTCCGGACCGCAGATGCCTGCAGTGGGGAACGAACGCGCTATTGTCCTTTCCAGGCAGCAACGCGTTGACCACCATAGCGGGTCCTTCGTTTCGCCTATCTCTCAGCTAGTTCTACAAAATATCTCAGTGTCATTTTTGATGTATGAGCTAAACGTCGCCAGTTGTCGTACAGAATCCACTTCTCGTCTCATGTAGATGTATTTTGCAACTAAACAGTTTTTCACCTCCTCTTCGTTTAGCGGATGACAAAATACGTGTCGCTATATCTG
This sequence comes from Angiostrongylus costaricensis, assembly GCA_900624975.1. Classification (NCBI taxonomy): domain Eukaryota; kingdom Metazoa; phylum Nematoda; class Chromadorea; order Rhabditida; family Metastrongylidae; genus Angiostrongylus; species Angiostrongylus costaricensis. The sequence goes on from UYYA01004438.1 coordinate 71,303, forward strand.
TAGAAAGCTCTGTACCTACAGATATTCCTAATTTTCTTCATGCTTCGTTGTTTCAACGTCCTCGCTTTGGGTAATTAATTAGTGATGGTGATGGTGACGGTCCCAAATACCAACCTAGTCCACTCATTGGATGTAGTATGCATCACCCTTCTTTTATCGGTCGAAAAAGTCTAACCGTTTGATGTTCACGATCCGTCACAAATGTGAGAAGTTGGGCCACGAACGATTGTCATTGCGGATGCAATTCAGGGCAGACCAAATGTCATACTGGTTTATGGGAAATAGTTTTCAAGTTCTTATATTTTTCATTGTCTTTTCTAGCCAATATGCTGGGCCTTTCCTTTTCTGTATATAATGCATGCAAAAGTAACTGCCACTTTGGTCTCTGTTTTCGTAGAGTTTATGCCTGAGTGTTTATGGTAGAGGGAAAATATTATATCTCTGGCACTCGTATTTTGAGGCGTTTTGGATTCACGAGTACTCTAAATTTACTGTCCATATTACATTACTGGTATAATAAGGGATAAAGCTCTCATGAGTGAAAAGATAAGTGAAAACTCTAACTCAATGCGACTCGTGTCGGTGATGCTTCGTTGATCAAGAACGACACCCACGACATTGAAGTACACCTTAAGAATGGAGACATCTGAAGAAAATTGTGATCGAAGATAAAAGAAAAACGAAGGATAAAGCGTTGACCAATCTTTGAAGGATGCTCCATAATATATTCAATTTCATTAAGCATCTTTAGAGATGATTCAATGCATATCTGGTCCATACAAGGACAAGCGGTTGCCTACCGATGTATCAACTCGATGCTGCCATCCTGGTATCAACTTCCAGACCTTACAGTGATGAAGAGCTTGGTGAGCCCAAGGTGCAGAATCGAATCCGTGTTCGTTGCAAGGCAACTCTAACCACTGTGCTACAATGCCTCTATATTAATATATTACTAATATTATATCATTTAGTTCCATGCTCTATTAGTTACTTGGTTACTTGTATGACACTTCTTCACTGGTTATGTAGGCTCAGCAATAATTTCCTCTATTCTTTCGGAGTTTTGCTGCTTTAGCCATTGTGGTTCCCTGGAGGCCCAAGGTCGGCCGGGCCAAAATCTGCTCCAGTTCGTCACCAACCCAACCTGTCGCCGTCCTTGTGGATCAGAGGGAGATTTTCCACTATAGAACTAATTTGATACCAGGGCAATGGTTATTTCTGGTATTGCTTTACTCCTAACTGGCTTTCCGGTTGGAAACGTCGGACTCCTTTTCAGCGTGGGGGGGAGGGGGCTTGCTGCGAGGTCAGCACTCTCAGTACATCGCTGTCCGACACCCAACACCTTCCAGCACGATGACGTTGTAAACCGTTGTGAGGTTATGTCCTGTTGTTACACTTATATTTACATTGTGAGTTATTTTTTACTATCGCATCCTACGTTGACAAATTCGATTGCTTACCTCCTGTTAGTGACAGGTGAATGATTGTGCTGCTCGGTTGATTAGAGTACATAGTATAACATCGCTTTTCGGAGGAAAAACCCATGCTAAGAAAAAAGCCGACGTCTTCGGAAAACTTATGTTTAAAGGACTTTATTGTCACGTTTAGCCGAGCTGTCCGGGTGAAGAAACTTCCTTTAAGCTATCAACACGGTGTCTTCTGTAGCAAAGTGTGAAACATAATAGCAGAACGATCTCACTGAGAGCCAGTTGTGCTGAAAGTATTCAGTATATGGCAAAATCTTCATAAAAACTGATTGCGCTCGTTTTTCACGAGAGAGTCGTCTTCATACCACAAATGCACTTGGCGAAATAGACTTTTCTTCATGCATTGAAACGGCGAATCCATGTGTTTCAATGTAAAACAGTTACAATCTTTTTTTGTAGCAATTCCCAGCACTGACTTTCTGTTAACTTCATCATTGATTGATAATTTGATGTTTTCCTTCAATAAGCAGACACGAGGTTGTTATTATAGAATTTATTAGGATACAATAGCTGGCGTTTCGGCGGTTTCGTCTTCTTCAGAGCCGTTTATTCGTTGTAAGTATTTAAGTTAGTTGGTGGATAGTGGCCGTAGTCCTCGCCCGTGTATTACTCTGTGCGGCTGCTATCCACCGACTAACACCCAATACTTACAACGAATAAACGGCTCTGAAGAAAGCGAAACCGCCGAAACGTCAGCCATTGTATCCTAATAAATTCTATAATAACAACCTCGTGTCTGCTTATTGAAGAAAAACATCGGATCCTTTTTTGTTTCTGATTCTAAATACGAAGTCACTACCATGGACTCGCACGCGCTGCCATGCTCGAACAAAACCACCACCATGGACGACGATTGCGAGGAAAAGAAACGAATGGTAAATGTGCTGCGGTCTGCACAACTCACGAGAACAGACCATCCAAGTATCCAAGTAAGTATGAAGTCGCCAACCTTCGCCCGCTTTCTTATATTTGTCGATCGTTATTGCTGTTGTGCTTAATACTACTACCAAGCCGAGCAACTACAATATGATTAGAATTGAGAAGGACCCTCGGTTAGCATGAACTCATGCTTCGCTCGTCACTCATTTTTTCGTCAGAATATTGCTTATAGGTGACTTAGTTAGTCCATTGCTACCATTCCTAATTCACCATCTTCATGCTCAGTGTTTTATTGCAACCTTCCGCTCTCCCATAGATGACCATTTCGTCTTGGACATCACGCACTTTGTCTTTTACTTTTATATGATGGCCTCCGACATTCTCTGAGCAACAGTTTGACGCTTTCGAAACTTTTTCCACGGTTAATTCTCGAAGCTGAAAGCTGGGACTTACGCTTTCTTCTTAGCAGCCACACAATAGAGTATATTCAGAGTTACCTAACCAAAGGAAACACCTCACGCGCGGTCTTCCGTCCAAGAAGAGATCTCGACAAGATTTTGAGATTCAGTGATTTTCCTCTGAGCTCCAGATTCGAATAATTAAACTTGTGACAGCTTGTCGCCACTTCTGATTCCTGCCCGGATTTTCGCCACTGCAAAAACGATGGTGTAGACCGAAACGAATGGCGTTCAATCAGTGTTCATCAAGAAATTCTAGCCGAGTATTATTACAAGTAAACTACGAAAATGCAGATCTTACACAGGCTTTGTCCCAGCCGCTTGCATACAGAGCGCATAGGAGCTTCTACTTATCGTTTCCGCAAAATTTCCTCCTCTGTGTTCTTCAAAGTTGTTCACGAGGTGCAGAGACGATTTTCAAGACGCAGAACAAGGGAGATTACAGATATGGCATCGAATAAATCAGGATGAAGCTTAGCACGCGACAAATTCGTTGGTGGTATGGAAGGAGGGGAGGCATATAGAGGTTTGTTATTTGGTTTCAAAAGAAACACGTGTGTTTATTTCGCGAAATATGAGAAGAGATGTGTAAACACTCAGACCTTTCGGACAGACTAACGATCGACTGAAGTACTTAAAAATCTGCGTTTGCCTTTTCAACGATTTTTTTGCCTTTGCTTTTCAGCACGTTTGCAGGATTTCATACTTCATTCATTTCGAAGAACTTACGCAGAATTCGGCGGGTGCTTGACCGAAACATCATGTATAGACCATCAAATGGCAATGAGCATTTCGGCCCCGGAAAAACTATGTCGTCTTCAAAACGGTGCACAAGAATGGAGCATAGATATGGCATTCGTATGAAGGATAAAAATTCCTGAAAGATGGGCCGAAAAAGCGTCGAGAAGGTCTCAATATGACGAAGAAGACGTATTTTCTGTGAACGACCAACACGATCGATGAACCTGTTAGAAACGATTTGTGGTTCACGAAGACGTCATCATATTCGAATCCGACCGTCATCCCATATGACGACAGCGGTAGGAAAAAGCGGTTTAGGAAGCTTCATTCAAATTTTGCAGCATCTCTAATTCTCTTGCATTACGGCGTTTTCCCTGATGAAATATTCCCTCGCGTGACTCGTCGACGGCTATCCTCAAGGGGAGATGTCTATGCCGTCCATTAAGTTCGTTCTGCAATTGCAATGCTGTGGGTGTCTTTCGAAATCAAGCGTCTTTGTCACTCACATAGTTTCCATTAAATCCGAACAAAAGACTTCTTAGATCAGCAGCTTAGTGCTAAACACAACCACAAGGGTGCTGAGATATTAGCAAAATGCGGATCCACCGGTGCGTTCCGAATTTTGCTCATAAAAAAAGCTCTCGGCGTTCATTTCTGAGAGATGCGCCATGCATTCGACTTCATTAAGCATCGTTGGATGTGATTGAATGCATATCTGGCGTTTACAATGACTTGCAGTGATCCTGATGAAATATTCCCTCGCGTGACTCGTCGATCTACCGACATATCGAGCCAGTGTTGCTATCCTCCCAGACAAGTCTGGTAGCAATTTGCAGACCCTGGGGAGATGGAAGGCTTGGTGGGCCATGGGCGCGGGGATCGATTTCACGTGCGTGTTGCAGGCCTCCGACCACTGCGCCACAGACACGCTCATAGTTCAGCATTATTATGGTGTATTTTACATAATATGCTGTCATGAAGAAAGAAAAACGGTAAGGAAGAGTTAAAATATTCATACCAAATTGCTTAAGTCCATTCTGGTCTGATAGTGTGATCTACCAAAAATCTGTTGTGGTTTTGAGTTCCATCAATTTCGGTAGTTGATTTTTTAGTGTCTTCAATTCTTAATGTCTCAGTAGAAAAGGCCTTTATCAGATATACGTTATCGCTGTACTCTCCTTCATTGTTCATAATCCCTTGGTCAAATTTTTTATTCCTTCTTGGTGACTTTGGTCCAGCCTCCTACTGCTTTCGTCGCATTCTCTTTTCGCCAATTTGCAGCCTTCTTATCCCTTTTTTCTGTTGTTAAATTAAGACCATTCCAGGTTTCAGAATTAAAAATTTATTTGTCTGAATATTCGGGCAGAGAAAATTTTTCTTTGCCAACTAAGCAGACGAGACGAATCCATGCACCATCGATAACGGCGGCGGGATGAGCGTCCGATCCGAAACGAACATCTCTAGTAAGTCGATGTTTCTTTGGTATCACTGAATGATCACTGAAATTCATTACTGACAATATTTTAAACCGCATTAAGTGACAATAATCCGCATTGATTTCAATGCATACTCGTATGAATGCCACTTCATACTCCAGTTTTAATCAAACATATCTCACGTCGTAGTGATTATTACTGGCAAAAATACAAGCTAACAAAATCTACAACTTTTTTGCCAACCAGATACAGTTTCTTTTTGGCATACAAATCCAATTTTTTCCCGCCTTTTCACGCGGAGGCTCGTAATTGGAGCAGCAAGGCGATGTATAAGATGTACACGATTGTGTGATACTATGTGTCACGCCTCCTCAGTGATTTGCAAAGGCTTTTTGCCGCAGTTTTGTATTCTGTGGATGGAGTGTCGAACGTAGATTTAAAACCAGGAGTGACTTGTGAAATGTTGTTCTCTACACTTAATAATTTACAAAAAGAACCTCGTTGACTAGATCATTTCATAGTGACAGACTATTGATGTTGAAGAGGATGTGTTGCGTGGATAGTATAGCTAGTGAAGAGGCGCAGAAATGCCTGTGCTCTAACACTAGGATTCGACGCTAAGGGAGAGCTTTCACCCTGATACGACGATATTGTCACTTTCTGCTTCATGTTTATCTTACAACATACAACTAACAATCTAGGATGTTCATAAAGTAAAAGGATAAAGCTCTCGGCGTTGATCAATCCCTGAGGGATGCTCCATGCATTCTACTTCACTAAGCATCGTTTGGAGGTGATTGAATGCGTATCTGGCCTTTACAATGACTCACGGTGGCCTACCGTTGTATCGAGCCAGTGCTGCTATACTCCCAGACAAGTCCAGTACCAATTTGCCGATCCCGGAGGGATGGAAGGCTTCGTGGGCCATCGGCGCCGGGATTGATTCCACGTGTGTGTTGTAGGGCGCCTCCGCCACTGCGTCACACGCGTCCTATGGTGTTCATATATACGGTAAATATACATCCTGTTCGTATAACAACTTAAAGTTATAACTAGTAACAATAACAACATTCTCGCAGTTCTTACTTGCCATCAAAATCGAAGGAAGCCATTGAGAGATTATTCTTAGTTGTACTAAATGCATTATAGTTTCTACGTACAACTTCCATTCTTTGCACACGATCAACATTCTTTACATAAAACTTGTACTTCTAACGCACATGAAGAAATTTTCACACAGAACTTCGTATAGGTGATCCTCACATTCCATTACGTTTGTTGAAATACTTCAAGCAATAATGTTTTTCACAACGGCTTCATCCAGTGCTAACTCTTCTGGTATGTATCGCAGCGTGTTTTTGGTCGTACAGCTCCCTAACAGCTTTCTAATATTCCACACATCGCCTTCTTTTGCTCCATTCAGCGCTGTCTTCAATGAAATGAACAACTAGATTTGGCACCGAAGCTGTTCCATCTCCAATTTAACGTCATTCGGCGTCAATATTGAAGTCATTCAACGGCATTTAACCCACACGCTCACTGTATACCTCTCATACGTTCACCAGGCACGTTTGTGTGCTCGAGTGGAAGCAAGGCCGTATGTGCCTAGACTCTGAGTAGAAAAACGATGTTTCTAAACCGTGAACAGACAGAATTATACGTACCACCTGCCAGTCCTTCTAGAAAATGAACAGTATGCCGCCATCTGACAATTATGTTCATGAAAAGCTCCTTCTGGTTGTAGTTTTCACTCACACCCGCGGTTTTGACAAATCGGAGAAAAGAGTTGTGTCGTGAACTGTGGACAGCATAATGCTGCGTTACCAACTCCACTACTCAGCCTCCAAAAATTGAGTTGATTTTCTTAACTCTTTTATTTACTGCCTTTTTCTTCTTAATGGCAGGGTATGTTGTGAAATATAACTCGTATGAAATGCTGAGATATTTGCAAAACTCCGGACCACAGGTGTATGCAGTGGGGAACGAACACGCGCTGTTGTCCTTACCGGGGAGCAGCGCACTTCACCACTACACCATCCGGGTCTATGAGTATGAGTTGATTTTGTGAGTTGATTTTGTTCAATCGCCAATGAGATGAGGGATTTTTCGTGAGCTATGTGAAATTTTCAGAACTTAAATGTCTTCATTTTCTAACGATATTAACACTGACGTAAAGAGAGGAGTCCGATAAAGCGATGGCACCTTGCCAACATTATTTTCTGCTGCCCTCCAGAACGTCATGCTAAGATTGGAATGGATAATATGGTATTGAAAGTCTATGGTCGAAAAAATTACGCCAGTTTTATTTTTCTGAGGACATCATTCTTATAATACGAAGCATTAGCAAACGGGTCCAATGCTTGCCGACTTTGAAAACACCTCTTTTTCTAATTGATCATTTAGGGATCCCTGGTAAACGTATGTGGGATATATGACGAGCACTTGCAGAAATTTTCTACCCTAACGACCGCTACATGGACATCTACTTGTGTAGTGATCCATGCGTAAGTACTTCGACAACGTCGACAGCTCTGTGTGATCCATTCGTGGATAGTTCGACGTCATTGACTGCTCATTTCGCTTAAGGAAACGGTAGTGGGTGTTGAAAGAAATAGAGACTACGTGTGATGTTACAAGGCTATTCTAGAGCAAAACGATTCGTTTAGGAGACGTAATTTTTTAGAATGGTTGCACAGATGTAGTGCAGTCTGTATATAAGCAGTGGGATCTTCTATGTGAAGATCTTTTACTGTAGCATAGCACTGTCAGTTTTAAGTCAAAATTGTAACTGCTTTAGGGCTCGTAAGAATGATATCTCTGTGGCTTCCTCTGATTTTGATGGCAGGCAAGAATGGCAGGATATCATTGCTAGTACTGCTTTCGTTATCAGCTATTATTTTTAAGTGCTACGATGTAAAATATACATACATATGTAGCAAGTATTTGGCTTTATGTTGTAAAATAAATTCAAAATAAAAACGTTGTAGGACGGGATAAATCTTCCGAGACACAAATTGTGCTGAATCCCATCGATTATCGCGTACCTTGTGAACGCCAAGCTCTGAAAAAGTCTTCTCGATGGTTTTATCGTCATTTCATCACAGCGAAAGGCTCTCCCTAAGTGTCATATCCCAATGTTCAGATAGAGACACTCCCGCGCCTCTTCGCTCGACATACTGTCTATGCTCTACATTCTCTTCAACAGCAATGATCTCCCACCGCAAAGTGACTTGGTCCAAATAGGATTTTTTGTAAGTTATTAAGTAGGGGAAACATCTTACCAAGAGGCATTTCCGACTCTGGACCTACTTTCGACACTCTATCAGCGGGGTACAAAAACTGCGGTAAGAAACCTTTGCAAACCATAGAAGAGGCTTGACACGACATTCCTTTCTACGAACCCTTCAGGGACTCAGTTCTTCATGTGCTCATGTTATGGCAAATTCACTGAGAGTTGTCGGGAAATACTTCACGTTTGAACCAACGTTTTGAAATTAAAGTTTCTCATGTCTTGCCTGTCATATGCCAAAAAAGTGATGTTTCAATGACGTTGTACGAGCTGTTCTCGTTGGTCTTCTATCATGCGCCGTAAATGAACGCCATCTCTATGGGCCAAATTGGCTTCTGCACAGTATTTGAACAACATGGTTTCTAGTTGTGTTTGATCTACAGCGAGAAAGTAACACCATTAGATATGCAAGGTGTTTTTTACTAGGTAACTTTTTAATACGCACTAAAATGGTTCATTCATTTCCCGTAGTTGGCAGTTATTGTCAAGACACATTCCAATTCGAGCATAACAGATTTCTGACCTCTCAGGTGTATGCAACATCGTCGCCGAACAAAATAATAGCTCTGGGTTACCTCTCTCTTCCGAGTTACATGGGAAACTCCCACTACGCTCGTCATTTCGATAGCACTGAGCAACGCTCCATCCTGTTTACATACCATTCAAACGGTCTAGCACACGAAACACTATCAAGTGGAAGAGATGGACACGAAATGAAATGGTTTTTCGTCCATCAAGGTGTAAGGTTGGTGTTCAGAAAAAAATCAGAGTTCAGATTCCGCAAACTCTGATTTCTCATCAAATCTACGGTGTAGAAAAATCGAGCGTTTGGGAGGGATAAAGGAACGAGAACATCAAGACATCAAAATCCAGTTCGTACGTGCGATTTCAAATACCTTAGCGTCTTCTCGCTTCGTCAGTCGTGCCAATCGGAGGACTACTCGGGACGACGCTTCATTTCTATTATCCGCAAAAATGTAAATCCTTTTTCCCAGTGCTATGCACTAGGGAGAATTGAGTTTGAATCCATTGAACGACACTCATAAGGAAGACCAAAATTACTCCCAGGCCGTTGCTATACCCACGAACGACCGAAGGTCGAAAAAGCAGTCACAGACTCGAGAGTTTACCCTATTTCATTACATCGTTGATGCCTTTGCAAACTCACCGTCCGTTATATTGACTTGTTGATCCAGAAGCATGTAGTTCTAGCGTTTGGATACATTCATTCCGTTGAAGGTGAATGGGATTTTAGAAAGAATTCACTTTGTGTTGAACTTTATTTCTCTCAGCACTCAGTTACCAACTTTTTATGAACTGCTTCATATTACTCTGTTATCTCGTGCTTCGACAAGAATGTTCTTTTTCGCTGACACAAACGTTGTTTAGTGGGGAGGTCTTTTCGTCTCGGCAAATCCATTGTTAGAAGGCTCCCACGGAGTGGGCGGAAGGAGGCCATTTAAATGTTTTTGCTGCTCTTCACGATTGGTAACCATGGATAACACAATGTGTGGATACATTCACTCATGAATGAAGAGGACAGAATCCACTCATATAGATGCAGACTGCATATAACTTGCAATTTATAGGAATAAAAATAAGAATTATAAATTATTAATTGTGCTGTACATCGTCATATGTATACATATATTATTTTCGAAATGATTGAGGTCACACGAGGTTGATATAAAAAACTTTTATTCGGTTAACGTTTTCGCAGCCTCGTCTTCTTTAGAGCCGCGTTGATCCGAGTTGATAGTCACTGCTAGTCGTTGTCCCGATGAGGGTTTTCGTAGTCGCATCGAATCGAATCCAGTAAGGGGAGGGGAGGAGAGGGAAGAGCGCTCGAATGGCGAACTTCATTTTAAGAAGGTGCCACGCTACGTGCAAGCGAGTGAAATACCGTCTGGTACAAGATGCGTTGTCCGCTAAAAGCAGATCATTTTGGATGACAATTGACTACGGTCCGTCCTCTATAAAAGAAAGAACTTCCCAGAAAGCTTCTTCTACTCGACGAGATTCGATGCGAGTACGAACTCTCACACTGGGACAACGACCAGTTTGGAATCATCGACTTGGATAAACATGTCTCTGAAGAGGTCGAAGACGTCTACAAGTTGGCCGAATGAATATGAATACGTAAGCCGAATAAAATTGTCATAGCAATCTCTCATGAACTCAGTCACGCAGAGAACTATTGGTTGTCGTTGTCGATATTTAACGAAATCCGTTCTTTAATATACAAATACATAATATACGCCAGGCTGTAACATATGAAATATCTGATTTTATCTTGTTAATTTGCCGTGTAATTTTTTAAATAACAATTTTGTTCTTTCTAGGCGCGTTTAATACATATTTTTGAAGCACAGCTCTTTTTATATTTCGTATTGGTTTCTATCAAGATTTATTATTTTAACATTATCATAGGCCTAAACTTTAGCATGAATCAACGCGATATTCATGTCTTTTCTTGTATGATTGGAAGAGTGGACGCAATGCGGCGGCAGGTGCTGCGAATATCAATGCCGCGTTCGGAGACGGCTTTGTTAAAAAACGCAGCATTCGTCGTTGGTACGCCTTGCAAATGACGAGCGTGGTGGCCCAGAAATTACAGTTAACGGTGCTTCGTGCTCTCGTCGATTCAAATCCGCGCTAAATGGTCCGAGGACCTGCGGCAGTGTTTGGAATCAGTGCTATGACCACTTCAGGTCACTTACACTTGATTGGTGAAGCTGAAAAAGTAGACAAATAGGTTCCATACGAACTGAACGAAAAGCAGAAAAGTGAACGTCTAGAAATTTGCAATTCGCTACTGATTCGCAACGACAGAGATACATTTTTGAACGGCATTATAGCTAACGATGAAAAACGGATACTGTACGATAATCGTCGCCGTTCTGCACAATGACTAGAGGCTGATGAGAACCCACAACACATAGTTAAACAGAGTCTCCATTCAAAAGAGATAATGGTTTCCGTTTGGTGATCAATGGCCGGTATAATTTATTACAAATTCTTACGACCTGGCCAAACGATTACGTTTGAGAAATATTATGCTGAAATCGAAGAAGTGCATCAAAAACTATGCGTCAAGCAGCCGGCAATGGTCAGTAGAAAAAGACTAACATTGATTAATGGCAACGTGAGATCGCACACTTCCAAAATGACATTAAAGAAGCTGAATGAAACACACTACGAAACTTTGCCACATCCACCTTACTCCCCAGATTTCTCGCCAACGGATTTTCATCTTTCATCATTTGGCCTACTTTCTGGCGGAAGAAATCTTCGGTGACCAAACAACCGTTGAAAATTAAACCTTCTTAACAACCTTTAAAAAAATCATCGGCACTAAACCGACATTTTTACACTACTGGAATCAAAACTTCGGTTTCAGGAAACAATTGTTCTGATTTTAACGAATTCATCGCTTCCAGAACTCCAGAATTTTATGCAACGAGAATAAGCAGATTTGATGCCCGTTGCAAAAAAGTGCTGATTCGAATGGTGCTTCTTTCGATTAATAAAAATTGGCATGAAAACAGTTATGGTTATTTACATTTAAAACCGTACATTTCATATGTTACAGCTTATCGTATATGTGAAGAGGTCTGTGTGCGCACAAGGTGTATACGTGAACAATGCACAGTAGAAGCAGTTATTTGGTCCCTTCGATTCTTCTAAGTTCCGAGGGGCTAAAAGATAACCATCGCCCGCTTTTAGCTCCCACTCTTCTTTTGGGTACCAGCTGCCGTGAGACTTCGCGACTAGCCAGCCTTAGACCTCTCAGTGGCGTGGATATGTGTTGCAACAATACATGGCAGTAAATCACCTGTCACTTGTAGTTCCGTTGATCGTTGAGTGACTCTAGCTGGCGCCAGTAAATCCTCCGTTTTTCCCTGTCGCGTTCAAGAGTAGCCCAGTGGGTTCTGCTTGCTCCAGGAACTCGTCGAGCATCATATCTTTTCTTAAGGCTCTTTGTGAAGAACTCTGTCTATCGAGTCGGTGGTCTTCCTGCAGTACGTTTGACATCTTGAGGAATCCAGTCACTAACGGCTCATGTCCATCGGTTGTCATTCATACGCATTACGTGTCCGGCCCACCTTATCTTCGACTGTTTGCTGTGCAGAAAGGTATCTTTGATTTTTGATCATTCACGCAGATCGTGGCTTCAGATCCCATCCCTTGTGTGGAACAGGATGCTCCTAGCATCGTAATTTCGACTGCGCGTTCGACACCGCTGAGTGACCTTTCATCCTGCACACGCAGCGATCAGGTTTATGACGCATATGTTAGAGCAGGAAGTACTGTTGAGTCGAAAAGGTGGGCACGGAAACGGGTGTTTCTCTTCACTACATCCTCGATGCTCTTGAAAGCTCCCCAAGCCACCCGTTTCCTTCTGCTCGGCCCTGGAGCAAAGTCGTTCATCATATTGATTTCCTGACCTAGATAGACATAACTGGAGCATTCGGAGATACTTGTTCCGGGGAGCGTGAATGGGGCATGCGAAACCAATCCGTTCTTCATGAACATCGTTTTTGTGAGATTTAGTCGAAGATCCATCTTTCCACAGGCTTTATCAAAGTCGTCAAGGATACGTTCCACCTGGCTAATGTTTGGTGTTATAAGGATGATGTCATCAGCAAAGCGAAGATGGCGTAACTGCCGACCATCGATTTTCACTCCCATATTATCCCATTCCAATGTTCGCATGACGTTTTGGAGGGAGGCGGTAAACAATTTTGGCGAGATGATGTCGCCTTGCTTAACTCCTCTTTTGACGTCAATGTTAATATCGTTGTAGAATGGTGATATCTTGGTTGTGAAATTTTTGTACAGCTCACGAAGGATTTTTATGCACTGAGTAGGGACTCCTTGACTATCGCTTCGCAGACTGCTTCCATCTCAACTGAATCAAAGGCTTCTGTAAATCGATGAAAGTGAGACAGAGCGGTCTTTTGTACCCTCGCGATTCTTCAATGAACCGTGTTACCGTGTGGGTGCGGTCCATCGTACTAAATCCTCTTCGAAATCCTGCTTGCTCACATGGCTGTCCTTCGTCTAGTGTTCTGTCAGTCCTGTTTAGGATGACTCGAGTGAACGACAGTTTGCAGACGACAGACAGTAAGCAGATTGGGCGATAGTTGCCGATATCGTGCAGGTCACCCTTTTTGAACAATAACACGGTCATGCTGGTCTTCCAGACCTTGCATTCGGACAGGTAACGTGTGGAGAGCCGAGCCAGTGTGTGTACGAAGACTGGCGGAAGCTCCTTCAGGTGCTCTGGTCTTATCCTCTCCGGACCTGGTGCTGTTCGATTTTCCACCGACGAAATATCATGTCGAATTTCGGAAGGGAGAACCGATGGTACAACATATCCATCCTCCTTTATCTCATATGACGGAAGGTGGACGTGGCCATCGAAGAGATCCGAGTAGTATTCGTGAATGATTTTCTCCATTGCCTTTCTGGACGCTGTAACTGCTCCGTCTGGGCGCCGGAGAGCAATCATTTTGGTCTTGTAATTGGCGAACCTTCAATGGGCTTTGCGAATGCTTTTCCCAGCCTCTGCAGCTTCGGCCATTACTGCTGCTCTTATCTCTCTAAGATCTTCTTTTTTCACCTGTCTGCACCGTTTTGCAAACTCGGGCGTTAGTTCGCGGTTGCCTGCAACTCTTGCGATTCCACGCCTGCTTATCAGCTCGAGTGTTTCTGGAGACGGACGTCTCTTGGTGACTTTCGAACTCTAATCTTTCATAGCGCTAACGTGAAGATGTTGAATGAGCCGATCTTATTCTTCGTCGTAGTTATCCACAAAGGCATCTTTCGAACAGCCAACTAATGAATTGAATAAGTCCCAGTTTGTGGTGGTTCTGGGACTTCGGTTTTGAAATTTAGCGGCTTTTTCTCCGCGAGAAATAGAATCGTTCACGAACGAGACGGTGGTCTGATCCCGTTTTCCGTAGAGTTTAGGGACAACAGCGACATCGGTTAGGCATAACCTTCTATTTACTATGATGTGGTCTATTTCGTTATGGTACTCTCCATTGGGAGACTCCCACTTCCAGCGCTGAGGGTGGGGCTTCCGGAATTGCGAGTTACCATAGATTGTCTTGGTCGCCATAATAAACTCAGGTGGCTCCCCACTCTGTTCGTTCCATTCTAACCCGTGGGTCCCAATGTGAAGTTCTTCAGACGTTCTTCTTGGTCCAATCTTGGCGTTGAAATCTCCAATGATGACCTTGAAGAATGTGTGGTCTTCTCAGTGGAACTTCTCCAAGTCTATATAGAACGCTGACTTCTTCTTCGTCATGGTTTGATGTCGGTGCGTAAAGGACGAAGATTGTCAAAGCCGTAATTGATCCACGCCTTCTCAATCGTAAACGTCAGATTCCGGTTTTAAGTTGTTCGAATGAATCGATGTTCATGGACAAACTCGTGTTGACGAGAACGCCGACGCCGCCGACTCCTCTACTGTCGCATATTCCGAGGAACTTCTTCTCCGGTGTCATAGACGACGTTGAAAGGCTGGCGTCTTCTCGTCTCGGCCAGGCCGATGACGTCGTACATTATCCTTCTTGCTTGCGTGAGCAAGACTTTTATCGAGGACTCGGATGCAAGTGTGAGTGCACTGTAGGTACAGATCGTCACCATAGTTCTTTGAAATCCAGGCAGCTTCCATTGGCCCTGAGATTTTAGCACCCTCTCCGTACTCGTTCTACCCAATGCTGCGAAATTGGGAACTCTTTCGGGGTCAGATGAATGAGGCCCGTTCTTTTTACTGTGTTTAGCGTTTTTTGATACCCACGTATAGCTTGCTGGACTCTGAACGTGGGGGCTGGGTATACTCGCGTGTAGCTTGCTAGTCTCTCCCAGAGTGGACATGGAGCTCATTTGTTGGAGGCGACTTCTATCCGCCTCCCATGTACATCCCTGTCACTTGATCGCGGGCCTTTGACCGAATTGACTCGTAGAATACAATCCGCATAAGCAAGATCGCACCCACACACGCATGCATGAATACGCCTAGCAAATACAGGAAGTATGTGCCAAATCAGCGCAGCAGAAACAGGGAGTCCATCCTCTGGATCCACCTGCGTCTCAGGGAAGCAGGGTCGCTTTTGGTCCGCGATCAACCCTCCATCCGCCTCCTGGGGACTCGCCACGTAGCGTCGCAACTAATCAGCTCGAGATTCCTCATATGAGGGAGATCCGTCTCCTGAGGGAAATTGAAACATTAGTCTGAGATATTGTGAGTTCACCCATGATGGATGGAATTCTCACCTACAGTACAAACTTTAGCTCTTAGAATCTACCCACAACGCTTCGAGGATTTTACGCGATGTTCGGTTCCTGTGAGACCATCGTCGCTTTTACACTAGAATCTTCTCCATGATGTCTCTGTTTCCGATGCGCGTCCAGTGCAGTGTTTGGTTGAACTTCAAGTTTAAGGACTATATGTTCTTTCGTACGGACACAGCGCTGTCTCAGATCCGGTGCAGCATACTCAAATCTATGCAATTACGGCTCTTAATGTTAGAGCAAATTTTGTAGTTTTGTGTTGTGTATAGACGGTCATGCAAACTGTTACGAGTAAACTGAGTTCGTATAAGGCCTTTTTCCCTTTCGGTATTTTATTCATGAAAATGAAACCTTTCGTGGTAAGAGAGAAAATGTCCTGCCAATAATCATGGGAATGCACACATTGTTTATACATTCAAGCATTAAAAACCTTTGAATATGTATTTAATATGTTAAAATATGTTGTAAGGCGTATGGAGCAGTATTGGAGGCGCTCAGGGACACACACGGAATCGATTCCCGCGGCTGAGGCTCACCAAGCCTTCCATACCTCTGGCATCGGCAAATTGGTACCAGACTTGTCTAGGAGGATGTCTAGCAGCACTGGCTCGATACATCGGTAAACCACCGCAAGTCATTGTAAAGGGCAGTTATGCATTCATTCACCTCCAACGATCCTTAGTGAAGTCGGATGCATGACGCATCCCTCAGAAATTGATCAACGCCGGGGCTTTATTCTTTTATTTTATCGTTTAAAATTTTGTTGTGACAATAATTTCTTTTTATTTATGGGATACTTCTATTTCAAAAAATGTAGCCCAAATCTAATAAAGTGCTGACGAAACAAAGATGAAGCACCTTTGACATGAGTACGCCAGCTTCGAGTCTTGCTGGACGGAATTCCAATTTCTCAATTTCTTCGCTATGTTGGCCTTTGCTATAACCAGTGAAAATCAGTATACATTGAGATATGCTTTTTTATAGTCGAAAACGTTGATTATCACTTGTGGAGCGGTTAGTACATGCTGACGCGATTTGGATAGGAAAAACTCTCACAACGATTAAGCGAACTTAGGTCGATTTTGTAACACTGGCATTGTCCTTCTCTGGCGAGGCACCTTGTCTTCCTTCCGAAAAGCCCTCCGATTAGTGAAAAGTGTTTGGTTTGGTTTATGACGAAGTTTTTAATCGAATGTGATAGCATTTCAGGTGTCGCTTTGAGCCATTCCAAGGAAAACATCGAAATTGTTCCCCAAGAGGCTTGTATCCAGCACAAAGGTCTGTTCTTGTTGAGCTATCCTCCAATTTCTTGTTTGTGTTTAAATAAATTCTCACAAAGGACTGAATTAGGCATAGAGAAAACTTACAATGCCAATAGCGAAGGCTAGCTATTTATTTCATATCTTCATGAGTACGAAAAACAAAGGAAAAAAGACTTGGCTTGATCAATCCCTTACTGATATGGGATGCGTTCGCCTCCATTAAGCATCTGCGAGATGAATGAATGTATATTTTGTTTCAACCAATGGCTACCGATTAGCCTATATGGCGGAGGCCTACCGATTTATCAACTCCTTGTTTTTACTCTCCGAAAGATGATTGGTGCCAATTCACGGATCTCTAAGGGGTCGATGGCATGGTATTTAGGTAGATTGGTAGGTGGATAGACTGGTAGGCGCGTAGATTTCGCCAAGAAATTCTAGGCGAGTGGTATTACAAGTAAACTATGGAAATCCAAATCCTACATAAGTTTTGTTCCAGCCGCTGCATGCAAAATGCATAGGAGCTTCTACTTACCATTTTTGCAAAATCTCTCCTCTGTGTTCTTCAAAGTTGTTCACGAGATGCAAAGACGATTTTCAAAACGGAGAACAAGGGAGAAAGCAAATATGGCTTCGAATAAATCAGGACAAAGCTTAGCACGGAACAAATTCTTCGGTGGTATGGAAGGGGGGCATGTAGAGGTTTGTTATTCGGCTTCAAAAGAAATACGTGTGTCTATTTCGCGAAATACGAGAAGAGATGTGTAAACACTCAGACCTTTCGGACAGACTAACGATCGACTGAAGTACTCAAAAATCTGCGTTTGCCTTTTCAACGATTTTTTTGCCTTTGCTTTTCAGCACGTTTGCAGGATTTCATACTTCATTCATTTCGAAGAACTTACGCAGAATTCGGCGGGTGCTTGACCGAAACATCATGTATAGACCATCAAATGGCAATGAGCATTTCGGCCCCGGAAAAACTATGTCGTCTTCAAAACGGTGCACAAGAATGGAGCATAGATATGGCATTCGTATGAAGGATAAAAATTCCTGAAAGATGGGCCGAAAAAGCGTCGAGAAAGTCTCAATATGACGAAGAAGACACATTTTCTAACGGTCACCAACACGATGGGCTGACCTGTAAGAAACGATTTGTGGTTCACGTACTGTTACTTGTAGACGTCACCAAGTTCGAATCCTATCGCCATCTGCGATGACGATAGCGAGAAGAAGAAGCCATTAAAGAAGCTTCATTTAAATGTCGCATCATCTTTATTTCTCTTGCATTGGGTGTGTATTTAGTTGGGCATTTGTAACCACTGTTCTACGCGAACCCTTCATAATTATATGACGAATATTAATCTTATGCAAAATCATTGTAACTCCCACGACCGACTTTCTATTAACCTCAGCATTGATCAAGTAATTCTTCGTATTTTTGTTGATCAAACGCGAGGTGTTATTATTCTTTATTCACGAATAAGCTGACGTTTCGGCGGATTTCGCCTTCCTCAGAGGCTGGAAAGGTCAAGTTGATAGCAATCTACTCGGCCAGACGCCTCCATAACCAAACAAAGGAACTCTAAACCAAGATTTCAATCACATTGAACACAGCTCCGCACACTCACCGCCTTCTATGAGGTTTCCACTAAATATGTCACGTAGAGACCAACCATCGAGTCGTTCCGAACTTCATCAAACGAAGACGACTACACGACGTATGCGGACTACCAGAGGACAATCACCAAGTACTGGACATCGAATTCCGAATACTACGCACCTGTCTACGAAGCCGACAAAACCAGATGTTCGCCAAGTGGACGAAGTGCGAGACGAAGGAAAATTTTGTGCTCAATATTTGGAGGGTCGCCTCTGGAGGAGATTAGTGGTGGAGGGTCAGTGTTGATTTGCAAATCTATTAGGTCTAATGCTAAAGTAACTTTGCGAAGAAAATTCGAAGACCTTTTGAGTAAATCACTTAACACAGCTTTAATAGCGCACAAAAATATCGCTAAGGAACATCAAACAGATCACATTAGAATAGGTAATGTGCAAGAAAATTCAAGGCTAACCGTGTTAGGAGGCATAACTCTCTCTGATTGTGCGCGCTCGTTATTAGAATTAGGGCCGAGTTTCTCATCATCTGAACCCATTTCTAAGATAACTTTGCGTAGGGTCCCATGTGGTTTACATGAACTTCAAGATAGACTCCGCAAAAAAGCTAGAGATGAAGCGCTAAATAGGTGCGAACAACACCAAGTGGGGGCCCTGCCAATAGCACCATTTCTTCCGACGTTCATTAGACAACAAGAGCCCAATAATAAAGTTGATGTTAATTTTCGGATGTTTGCGAATGAAACTCTCAAAGTCCTTAATCACTATCGCGCGAAAAGATACAGCTCAAACCTCACTCCAGTGCAAAAACGTGGTATGCGAGAGGTACGAGAGCTGATAAGGTCGAAAACCATAAGACTTTCCGTTAGTGATAAGGGTGGAGAGTTTGCCGTGATTCCTCATCAGTTAGATGTGGAGATAACGAAAAAGCATCTTGAAGATGTTTCGCTTTACCGCCCATCATCTGAGGAGGAATTCAAAAGTAAATACCGAAAACTAAACCACGAATGGGCCAAAATGGCAAGGGCTGCTGGTTTAAAGCCATCAGTTATCTCTCAACTTAAAGTTGACTTACCAACATGCCCCGTCTTGTACTTATAAAAACCCATAAGTTAGTATCCAGCGATGATCTCGCGTTTCCCGATCCATCACTATTTAAGGTTAGACCTACCATTAGCCGCGTAGACGGGCCAACGGACAGGATAACATGGTTTTTAACCCTAATATTCAAACAGCTGTTGAAACACATTCCAGCCTATGCTGCGAATACCCAGATGTTTCTAGATCGTCTGCGTACTGCGCAGCCCAGCAACGCGTGTGTGATGGAGTCCTTCGACGTTGCCGCCCTTTATACAAACGTGTCGAATGACTCCGCAATGCAAGCCATATTCGAACTCCTTACACAACACGAAGGAGAAATAAACATGTATGGCTTTAAGATAGAGCACCTGATGGCACTCTTGAAAGAATGCTTGAGCTGCTCAATCTTCAGATGGTCCGGAAAGTACTACGCTCAAATAAGAGGGTTGGCAATGGGACAACGACTGGCTCCAAGCCTTGCCATTGCATTTATGTCTAAGGTGGAAGCACCGGTGACTGATCTCGGGCCGCTACTCTACTGTAGGTGTGTAAACGACTGCTTTGTCCTTTGCTCAGCACACGAGGAAATGGACAAATGTTTCGAGTTGTTAAATGAACAGTCAGATTATATCAAGTTCACCCGAGAAAAGCCGAAAGAAAAATGGCTTCCATTCCTAAACGTACAAATTCACCTGTCAGAAAATGGCTACATTACAAAGTCGTACCGAAAGCCAAGTAGTAAAAACATCTTGGTTCATTACCTCTCCTCTCACCCCTCTCACACGAAAAGGGCGCTTATAAGAAACATGTTTCGAACAGCAACCAACGTGTGCACGGGAAGAGAGCAGAGAGGGGAGTCCCGGAACTTGGCGCGACAAATAGCCATTTCTAATGGCTACGAAACTGTAACTCAGGATCGGTGTAGGGGAAATCCTGGGCCTCCAAACAACATCTCTAGCGATAGAAGGGTTCCGTTTATCCTACCCTTCATCTCGAATGATATAAGTACAGCTATAAAACGCTGCTTAAGAAGGGCGGGCTTAGAGAATTCGGTGAGCGTAGTTGAAATACCACCGAGTAATCTTAAGCGCCAGCTAGTTCGTAACCGCCTATATGACCGTCTATGTGCAACTCAAAATTGCATAATTTGCTCCAGTGGTAGAGACGGTGATTGCATGAGCTCGGGTATAGTTTATCTGATCTCCTGTAAGACGTGCGGAGACGAATACATTGGCGAAACGGGCAGACCCCTTTGAGTCCGCATAAAAGAGCACCTAGCCGGCAAACATAGACCAAATACCCCGCTAGGCACGCATAGGGCCCAGAGACATAACGGGGACGACTTCGAAGTATGTGTCACGATCCTCTCACGCGCATCAAGAACACAGGCGCCGAAAACTCTCGAGGCATTCTGGATTAATTCCAGAAATCCGAAAATGAACCGCAGGGAAGAATGCCTCATTATCACGCGTGATATTGGGCAGTATATAAGACTGCTATTCTGATGGAAGGGGTGCGTTATGCTTCCATGTGATTTCTGTGCGGTTGGTCTCTACGTGACATACTTAGTGGAAACCTCACAGAAAGCGGTGAGTGTGCAGAGCTGTGTTCAAAGTGATTGAAATCTTGGTTTAGAGTTTCTTTGTTTGGTTATGGAGGCGTCTGGCCGAGTAGATTGCTATCAACTTGACCTTTCCAGGCTCTGAGGAAGGCGTAATCCGCCGAAACGTCAGCTTATTCGTGAATAAAGAATAATAACACCTCGCGTTTGCTCAACAAAAATACGAAGAATTACAAAATTATTGTGTTTATCCCGACTTTGAATCCCTATGTCGCCTGTATATCTCTGTGGCGACAGGTAGACTCATACTTTCCATACCCCTGGTTCCCACATAAACTCAAGTATACTTGTGTGTATGCGAATTGCATTATGGATATCAACTTATCTAGTAAGCAGTAAGCAGCTGCTCCAAATGAAGATACAAAAAAGTCTTTGTTGCTCTGCAACATGTAGACGCTATATCCTGGAGAAGAACACATGAGAACACTTGGATCCTAAGGGAATGTCGAGGTAGCCTCTTGCTAAAAACACTAAAAGAATGTAGTCCTTCAGTGAATGGATCCACGAGGCACTTATGGCATGCGACAGGAGCAAACGCAGATTTCATTGGCACTAGCTTATGTCATAATTCATATTCTCGGAGTAGAGTGTCATTCGCAATAAAAACAATAAAAATGAACCGTTACAGAAGTCATCGATCAATTCCTGAATCGGAAAGAACGGTAGCAGTTAGCTTAATAATTCAATAAAGTAAAAGCAGTACTTATCTACACCACGACCCGCCCATATAGTTCAAATGTTTTTGCAGCTCCTGAAACGATGTTAGAGGAGCTGCAAGCACATGAATCAACAGCTTTGGGTATTGCAGCTACGAGAAAGATCAGTGACTTGCTGCAAAATCTGCCGTCTTGCGACCAAGAACGCTTTCCAGTTACCTGAATTTTTCTCAATCATTCAATCTTTTCCGATAATAAACACTTCTTTATCAGCAGTATTAATCACAGAAGACCTGGAAATTGATGGCGAAGACAATTTTTATTCGTATATTCAATTGTAATTGTCACGTGACTAACATCTTTTACAAAGGATTTTATTCTGTTTCGTCAGATGTCGAAGTGACTCCCTCACCTCCACTAGAGAGTGAGAAACCGATAATGTTACACCTTTCAAAGTTGACCTTTATTTTTAATCTTTTCAAAGAGAGGGTTTCCACGGATAGTTCGCTTGACCCTGCTATCAAGTTTGGATACAATTACGAGTCCATTCTGAGTAGAAGTGGTATACGCTTTTTGTAGGAAATTCCACATTCGCCTCCCCATGTGTTAACTGAACGGGGTTGGAGAGACAGTGAGCTCATCTCGTTCCTCACCTTCACCGTAGGGCAAATACAAATTTATTTGGACCGTATCTAGGTACTGCCAACCTCTTACTGACAAGATCCACCAAATGACCGAGTTTCGTTGCTCCTTCTTAGATTCTACACTTTCGGAAGCTCATTCGGTGGCGCTCCTTCATATAAGAACGATGTTGATCTGTCGTCGCCCGATACAATTATTTTTGATACAAAGTATCCTTTGGCGATCGGTGTTATCATGGCTAGCGTGAGAAGCGATATACACCATCTACCGTCCTGTATAGAGCACCACCGAGCGAGATTCTTAATAGGGCTGTACTCCACTTCACCGAATTCGACTCTATGAGTCAAAAAACATTGACATTGCAAGCACCTCCTGTGGACCATCGACTTGATCAATCCGGCTATGTAGACAAAAGAGACGTAAAAGCATTAGTCGGATAAGTCTTTTTTAATAGCAATGCTACAATAAATCCGACATTAGTTCCGAACAATCTAATACTTTTTGCAGCGGCTGTTTTTGAGCTGGGCATTTTAAAAACTTCCAAAAATTCTTTTTCTGTGAAGATTCTAGAGAAGAAAAGCGAAGTTCGCTGCTGTCCACGGGAATACGGAATAGTGCGACATGCTTGGAGATTCTGTCTTTTCAAACAGAATATTAATTGGATATTTGGATGACCTGACTTCACTGATTGTGCTGGCTCCAGCATACTTTCCGTTTTTTTTTCGAAGTTTTGCTGGCCTAGCCATCGTAGTTCTCTGGAGTCAGCCAAGCAAAAGTCTGTTCCATGTTGTCACCACCACATGCAGTCACGGCCCATGTGGATCAGAGGGAGATGTGCTACCATGCGACTGGTTTGATACCAGGACGGTGACTGATCCTGGCATTGGCTTACTCTTAGCTACGATTCCTGATGGAAACACCGGACTCCTCAGCTGGAGAGACCCTGCCGTGGGGACAAATCTCCTCGCTGTACATCGCACCCAGGAAGACCTCCCAGCAACGATGAGGCGATAAACCGTTGGGAGGAAATATATTACAGTTACAAATAGAATATTATGCGTCCTAAACTCTATAGTATCGTGATTCTGTGGTTTATCCACCCATCACCTTCTTTTTTTAAGGATTCGATTCATCTTCACATAGAAAGGTGTTCCTGTACCTATCCTAAAATAAAACAAACCATTTTGGGAACATTGTGCACTGTCAACCCAATCCAAACTGTAAGTGTCGCTGAAGTTTGTCTGGAATGTCCACTACCGTTTGTTCTCATATTTATCGAATAATTTTTTATATTTTTGTTAACAAACTCGAAGTGTTATTTTATTCCTTTATTTGCACATAAACTGACGTTTCGGCAGTTTCCGCCTTCTTCGGAGTCTTCTTTATTGAATGTTCGAAAAACCGCTTCTCATCGTTGAAACGAATGCCATTCTACCAGCATTTGTCGGTGAAAAATTAGACCTACATAAGAACTCTATCGACTACTGCCGCAACCGAAATATCCAAATGTTGCTCTTCCATCGATCTTTACCACTGGAAAAGGGGTTCGAGATCTGGTCAAAACCTGCTCGCCGCTGCATTGCAGTATGGAGTGACGTAGCTCACGTGCGACAAAAAAGGTTCTTAGTGAGGAGTTCATACGAAGTCTTTGTTTTTCGACGACTTCCTTATCTTTTAAAGAATACCACTGAAGTAGAGATGTTTTCAATGGTCCAATGAAGTGGAGTAGAAGTGTGGCTGTAAATAGATCGGAAGAAAACTTCGTTCGTAAAGATCCCATGACAGTAATGAAATGAAATTGTTCTTAAATAAAGAAGGGTGACCATACTTCAGTCGGCCATTTGTGGAAAGCGACATGAAGGGAAGTTGTACAGAACAGCAAAGGCTGCATGTAGCACGTCTGAACCTTCCAGAGAAAGTCTCGATGAAGTAATATAAATAAAACAGAGTGTTCACCATTCTTAACACTGGTATGAATCTCATTTGAAACGTGAGTCAACACTACAACAACGACCAGATTGCGCATCAGCAACGCTGCCTTAAACGATGTTGCCTGAAATATCATCCATAAGGAACGAAGAATAATCCCTTCTGCAGTGATCTATTTCTTACCAATTCGCTATCTATTCGACCCCATTAAGCGATGGAAATGTGACTGAATACGTGTTTCGTCTATAAAGACCTGATTTGGCCCCCCAATGTGTCAAGTTGCTAAATACTTTTAGCATCTCAGATGAGTGTAGTACCGATTTGCCGAACACGAATATGTCGAAGGCTGAATGAACCCAGAACTAGGGATAGAACAAGCGACCGATCCAATATACATTGCATTGCATCTAAAACTACCTAGTTACATAAGCCCAAAATATTACTCATACCAAATAAAATTGAACTGCGCCTAACAGGCCTTTAAAAAACTCGTCTTCGATGGCGAGAGGCAAAGCACAAATATCCAACAGAAGAAAAACTAGATATCGGTTTCCGAGTTATGATGAAGACTCAAAGGGGTGTGTTTTCTAGAGCGACACACCTTAAGATAGCATGACGCGGTGATTATCACCAAACAACTTAGTTTGCAGTTGGGTACGATTCGTGAACCATTTATTTTCATTCATTTATGTACGATTTATGTCTGCATGTGTATAATCATAATCGGAAAAGTCACCGTGCTCGCAGAACTTCATCCTTGTAGAAGATGAGTTTAGACAATCAAGGACTTGAAGTGATAAGGAAAAGAGGGCAACGAAAACCAATGCATACACATTCCACGGCGAAGATCCATTTATTAAAAGGATAGAGAGCACTTAAAATAAATCACGTATCTGTTTCTATTCGAAATGAACTTTTGTGCAATGCAAACGACTCTATGGCGAAAATTATTATAGTGGTTTGCTGTGGACCTTAATATCATAACCAAGTGTCTCGTCTCCCAGAGTCCGAAAATAGTACTAGATTAGCTCAACTTTCTGTAGTCCATGCAGCAAGCTTTAGCACGGCTATCTCAGGAACCCAGGGATAATCGATTCGACCAGCATTCAGCAACATTCGTGACGGAGAAAAATCCTCAAGCAGGCCGAGACCACATTCGTTGAAAAGTCCGAAGACCTCTTTGGACGGCGGATAGGAAGAAACGAATCGAATGCAACAAATAGCATCCGCACAATGTGATACATATAATATCGGGTCCAGTTGTAATAACAATAATAATAACTAGCAATAATAATGATTAATAGTAACAGTACTCAATAATAATGGTGGGAATAATCTTAACCTTTTTATTTATTGCCTATTTTTTTAATGCGAGGGTATGTTGCGAAATATAATTCGTATAATTCTGAGATATTTGCAAAACTCCGGACCACAGGTGTCTGCGGTGGGGAACGAACGCGCTACTGTCCTTTCTGGGGAGTAACGCGCTCACCATCACATCATGCGGGTACTTCGTTTCGGCTGTCTCGCAGCTAGTTCTATCGATCTTTTGCCGTTAGCAATCATACGTCAGCGGGATTGATCTGAGGAGTCCAAATCGGCAACAAACCCAGTTAAGCTGAGGCTTTAGTTATAATCACAATCCTAACCAATATGTATTCTTTCTTTGATGAATTGACACGAGGTTGATACTGATATTTATTTTCGGCTAACGTTTCGACGTCTTCGTCTTCCTCAGAGCCGATGATCCGAGTCGATGGTCCATGCTTGTTATTCGTCTCGACGTTGCAGCTTCGCCTTCGTGTCGAGTCAGGTCTTCTTCAGTGAGCTGAGTCAGGTCTTCATCTCCTCGAATTTTCGACGTTCGAAAACTCGGATCATCGGTTCTGAGAAAGACGAAGACGTCGAAACGTTAGCCGAAAATAAATATCATTATCAACCTCGTGTCAATTCATCAAAGAAGGAATACATATTGATTAGTGATACCGAGATTCAAGGAAAGTCGGTTTCCAAATATTACTACAATCCTAACCGTTTTATTTACTGTCTACTCTTTTTATACTCCTTTCCTTCGGAAAGGACAATAGTGCGTTCGTTCGCCTCTGCAGACACCTGCGGTTCGGAGTTTTGCCAATATCTCAGCATCATTGAAGTTATATTTCGCAATATACCCTGCCATTAAAAAGAGTAGGCAGTAAATAAAATGCTTAACATTTTGATTATAACTAGTAACAATAATAATTCTTGATTCAATCACTATGATGAGTCGTCCGGTGAGTTCCAAAAGGTCATCGCACCTACCTTCTTTACTATATTTGCACATACCTCCTTCAAAATTTGTATAATGCATGATAAAAATACCTTTCTACGTGCTCAGCGATGAGCACGGCAACATCTCTAAAGCCGCCATAAACCCTAGTCCTTTCGTAAAGTCGCTGAAACGTTCAATATCCCTTCAGTAAAACATATTATAAAAATTGGGCTATTTGTCAACGACCGTAAATTGTTGTGCTCAGTTCCACAATGCTGTATTAGCGATCCAACGTAAAAGACAAGTAGCGAATGCGAATGAGACTTTTCAGCATTCTATTATTCTAAAGCAACCTGTTCTATTCTTAATCGTTGGACATGGGTAATACAGTAGGGTATTAATGAAAAAAAACAAATTCATCTTTCATCTTTTTATTTTCGCACAAGCATTCTTTCATTCTAATCCATGCAACACTTTTCCTTGAATATCTACGAGGAGAAAGCAATGAATGCAATGAAAGGTCTGTCATGCCCTTATTGGTGACTCATCAAATGTCTATGGTTTTTAACTTAGGGATCAGATTCCAATTACAAGGCACTACCTTATCGAAACTCTAAAGATCATCAATGATTAAATAAGTTATGTTTTTTCTCACGCTTACAGTCTGTGCTGATTTCCACTTATATGTGACAGATCAGCTTAGATGAACTGATACCAGCTCATTCTCTTTCTTCTCATCTATTTTGTCATACAGAGGTTTATAGCTGCAGTTTTCAGTAGTGGCTTGTTCAAAAAAAAACCGGTAAAGTTGCCTTTTGTGCTGAAAGAGATGCACGAAGTTGTTGATAATAAAGAGGGTATGTATGGATCGTAGGTGGGAAGTGGGAGCCAGGTCATCCTGTATGAGGTAACTTCGATACCCAGCGTCTGGGGAGAAGGTTTAACCGTCGATGAAATCCGGAAGCCATAAGAAATTGGGCATCAGATTCTAAGTATTGAACAATAATTGACGATAGTATTCGAAATTTAACACTACCGTCATCAGAAAGGACATATATGGCATGCTTCTGTTTATGAAGCAGATTTGTGAATGCAATTTACAGTTTCTAATCTAGGCCTCTGCCATAGTGATGAAAACATGGATCAAAGAGAAGAAGTCCTGACAGCTTTTCACCACAGTAATTGCCCAAATCTGTAGAGGAATCTGCATGGCGAAACAGAGGACAAGTAAACAGTTGGTGGGAGTCCATGTATATGGACCAGGTGACGAGAATGTCCATACGGAGAACACCAGAAAACCCAGATTCACCAGCAGTGAAACGTAACAGAACGGATAGTGAACACGCACCAGCACCTGAAATATGGCATGAAAGTGGAGAATGAGGAATTTCAAAAAGCGGCTAGCCTACCTTGCTGAATGTCATCAAACCGCGCGCCAGTGCGATTGCAAAGCAAAGAAGAACCTTAAATGCTAAGCATCTCATGTCGCCATTGCTGTGTGTTGTTATATGTGTCACAACGTTAGAATTCTTTGTAAGTCTAAAATCAAGTCGACACTCTGCTTCTAGCCTGAGCGCGTTTAAGTGTAGACAATCAAGCGGGTTACTTTTGTTTAATACCTGAGGGATCTGTCATGCATTCGACGATAATGCGTTTCTGACCAGCACAATGACTTGCGGAGGCCTAACAATGTATCACTTCAGTGTTTTATAATCAAAGACACGCTCTCGGAGTTGGTCTATCCCTGAGGAATGCGCCATGCATTCAACTTTATTGAGTGCCGTTGGTGATGGTTGAATGCATAACTGCCCTTTACAATGACTTGCGGTGAACTGCCGATGTGTCAATCCTATGGTACTGTCCTCTCAGACAGATCTGGCACCAATTTGCAAATCTCGAGTAGATAGAAGGCTTGCTGAGACTTGGGCGCTGGGATCGATCCCATGTGTTTTGCAGGGCACCTCCAAACAGTGCTCTACATGCACTCCCTATCGCAGACATGTCTGTCATCAATTCGTTGTCCCTAAAGGAATGGGGATGAGAGTTTGGTTATTCTGCAATGCAGGATCGGACTAATGACTATATGTTCATTGCAGTGCATTTGAATTCACTCCACTCTGCACGAACATGGCCGCGTTAGTTAACAAAACTTGATAATCGTCTAATAATTTCAATCTTTACAACTATATGAAACGTTTCTAAGAATTTTTCTAGTATGTGATAAAACATTCACGGTTGAGAACTGGCTGAGATAAATGCAAAGCAAGGGCTTCAGTGGTGCGGTGTGTAGTACGTGAGCTCCCGAAAAGGGTAATCGCGGGTTCGATCTGGCCTGTGGTTCAAGTTTTGAAAATATCTAAGCATTACACATCATACCCTGCCGTGAAAAACAATTATTTGCAGTAAATAAAAAACTAACATTGTGATTCGCATATTAACTTTTTTAAAAGTTTGGATAGTTCGCGCGCACTTCTTTAGTTTTTCTCCCTTTTATTGTAATGGCTGGTGGTGGTGGGAGGCAGTGGTTAGCGATTCATTTCATCAGTGGACCCACCTCATCCCCTTAGTGAATTCTCAAGCAGTAGACGTAACACAACGGGAAATCAGTTTGTATATAATCGAGTTCACACGGCATTGTCATGAAAACTATTAAGCTAACGTTCTGGCGCATTCGCCCTCTTCAGAGTCGCACTGATCCGATCCAATGATCCACAGCTGGTCGTTGTCGCATTGAGTCGAATCCAGTGGAGGGAAGAGCCGCTTAAATTGGGAACTTCTCAACGGTGCCGTTTTAGCCAGGACGCATGTTGTTCGACTGCCGCCCTCAGTGCGATCTACTTTGAGCGGGAAATGCATCGTGTAGCAGTCGGTATTTCATTAGCTAGCTCGTAGTGTTGAACGCTGGAAATGTTCGAAGACCTTTGTGGGCGATGAATGCGAGGAAAACGAATCAAATGCAAGTGCTGGGATACGCGCAGCAGGTGTGGTGCCAAGTCATGTAAACTGTTAAAAGTGTGTAACAACTATTTTAATTGGTTTTCGCGCATTGTTTGAGCAAGAGGAATTCTCTACCCACCACATCGTAGACGATGATACAATAATAAAAGAGATGATGACGAAACCAAGGGTTGAATGTCTGAGGTAACGGCTTCCACAATTTGAATCCACCGACGGACATACTTCCAATCACAATCAGCAGCGTGGCCAGCACGTAGAACACCTTAAGAACATTCGTTTCAAAGTTTTACTAAACTAGGCCCCGGATCTAGGAGTAAAGAAGGATTTTGAGAGTATCGAAACTAATTATTATGTTGTTGCTTTTTTGATGTGCGAGGTTATTGCTATACTATTTATTAACAGTAGCTAACTTTCAGTGGATTTCGCCTTTTTCAGAGCCTAGAAAGTTCAACTTGACTGCTATCCATTGGCAAAATACCTCTACAACTTGAATAGGAAAAACGGTTTCAATCGCAATGGAAAAAAATAGCTTCTTCAAAAGCGATTTCCTATGAATCTTCCACGCAGTCCTCCACGTGTGGGACCGTAAGTCTGAGATATAGTTTAGAATGGTATGTCATAACGAGGCCTTCCTTCTTGCGTTTCTATATTAGATGTCTGCAATTAACTTTAAGTTCCTCAAAGATCTTATGCGTCTAATTTTTAAACTTCTTTGGGAAAATGATAAATTGGACTTCAAAATCTTCCCCATAATGTCTCGCTGTCCTATGCATGCCTACTGCAGTATCTAATTTAACTCTAGGTTTATCGGCCAGGACATGCATAGAGTCTTTATAGCTTTTTCTTGGTTATAAAAAAACTTCAGAACCGAAATTCCACCACTATACCAATACCATACGCCATGAATACCCGAACAATCGCTATAAACGTAAAACGAAAGGTTAAAATAAGGTGCTAAATATCTCGCCAAGTTTACTTACAAGCGCTCTCAAAAGCATCATGTAGAAAGTGAAATGGAACCATTGTCGAGGAGAGGAAGGAGCTTAGCTCTACCGATATCATCATTGCTCCGTTGATGATATCGTTGTTACAGTATCATGGATTATCCAGGCAAAACGATTCCGTCCAATTTTGAAAACGCTTATTAGAAAACTTAATTTCAGTTGAATTTCTTGGAAACAGTGTTTATGGGAAGTCAAATCGCTTCTGATGCTTTATTCACGCTTGATGGAACGATTACTTCTCAATGCCTCAGTTACTACGTCTATCTTACCCACAAAGCTAAGCAGGAGCAAGGATGTGGTTAGGGATGCTCATCAAGGGTTTAGTGAAGGAGGCAAAGGGCATTCACCTCAGTGTCCATTTCTTTGACGCTAGGTTTCTCCTCACCATAAATCTGTCACAAATCTGAATGCTATGTGGATAAAATGAAAGGCAATTCGGCGTTGTCAACAACGGGCGCTGGTAGCCCTTGACGCAAGCAAAAGAGAAAATTTGACATTCCGAACCATGGTAACGATTGAAGATCGAAGACACCGTCGTGTACCTCACCGTTTCCTTGACGAGAGGAGACGGGGTTGTTGCTACACGACTTATTCACTTGCAATAACTGACGTTTCGGTTGTTCTGCTTTCCTCAGAACAGGTCAAATTGACGAGTAATCTACTTAGTAAGACGCTTTCATAATTTTAGCAGACAGGACTTATTACATAAATCTTCATTTGCAAAGTGTCGAGACAGCGATAAAGCATCTTCAACGTGCTTCCATTTATTGCCCATTACCCGAAAAGGAATTCAAATGCAAGTACCGAAAATTAAACAACGAATAGGTCGCCGTGGCAAGCGCGACAGGTTTAGAATCATCAGTTACTGCGCAAGCCAGCATTAAATTACCGACATGTACCGTCTTGTGAGTGCAACTTATCGAAACCCATTGTATCCACTGATGATCTTGCGGCTACCGATTCTTTAACGCTCGAGGTTAGACCTATCATTAGCTGTGTAAAGAAGCACACGAACAGAATGGCTTAGTTTGTAAGCCTAACACTATATCGAGACAAATCCCAGCTCTTCTCATGAACACTCGAACGTTTCTGGATCGTCTATGTAACGCGCGTCGTAATAGCGCGTACATGATTGAGTTCTCCGATGTGAAGTTCTTTTATACTAACCCGTCGAATGACTCTGCTGTACAGGTCACCTTCGAGCTCCTTATGCGAAACGAAGATGCAACAAACATGTGTGGCTTCTCTGTTCAGCGGAATTGCAATTGTCCTGCTTGCCGAAATGTCCAAGATGATATGCACCGCATCTGTAATGCTTCTTGGCGACCACGGGTGCACAGGAGTGCTCAGCGGCTGGATAAGACAGGATTTCAAATGTGCAGAAATAAGACATTTGACCCAATGGCTAAGTCCTCTCATGAGTACCCTTAAAAGGAAATAAAAATGATTTTTCTAGCTTAATTATCCAAGAACCTGATGATTTCCTAATTCTTCGAGCCAGACGATCTCAGTTGGATAACCTTGCTCGCTATAGAAGCAGGTGGAATTTTAGCTGGTGGCGAGATGCGGAAGGAGTAAAAATCTCATGAACAAGCATGAAAACACTCACTTCGAATGCGACAACTGCAGTACATCCGCCGCGAACAAGACATGACGACAAACAACAGAGCGGCTCCAATTCCAAATGTCTAGGTTGTACTCTGAAACGTTAGTAGCTTGCTGAAAAGATAATGGAAATTGAATGATTGATTGCTGCTCATCCAACTGATGAAATGTCTTAGAGGTCAAAACTTGGACCTTTTCAGTGATTTTTATATTTTCTTATATGACCTGTCTTCGCGTCTACTGTACGGATCCCAGCACTTCTTACATTCGATTCGTTTCTTTGCGTCCATTGTCCACGAAGATCTTCCAACTTTTACGTGTGGTTTCGGCTGCTGCTTGAGGAATTTCATTCCATCTTGAATGTCGTAGAGTTTTGGTCGAGCAATTCTCTTTGGAGTCCTGACATTACTGGGCTGGAGCGTTCCCAGCTGCATTGTAGAGACAGACTTTTTCCCAAACAAGTCCGGTACCAATTTTCCTACCCCGGAGGGATGAAAGACTTAGTCGGTCTGGAGCGGACTCGAACTAGCACCATCCTCGCGGTGACGGACATCACTACGACTAGGCTATCAGCCCTCTATTTTTATATTGTCTCTCAAATATGTTGAGATGAGTGTAGCACTTTGAACAAATATAGGTCACGTACTGTGATTATAAAACACGAATTTAGCTTTTTTACTAACACTAGAAATTCAAAAGTTAGTTGACTTTTTGCTTTTGTTTCACCAGCGGACACTGGCACAACAAAAAGAATTAAACATTTTGCAACCGTACATGCAATACAGACAAATGCATTGCATGCATTAGTAGTTTTTTCAATGAATTTTGACAAGGAAACCCAGAAAAATAGAAGTTGGGCTCGTTTCTTGAACATCGAACTGACTTCGATGCGAATGGAACGACTTTGTTCGCTCTCATCTTCGTCTGCATCGCTTTGCCCTTCGCCATCACGCTACCGATTTCACCGAAGACTGAGTCCAGCAGGCTCGACAATACCGAGATCGCACCGGTTGAAGGAGGCGAGACTGCTGAAAGGAGGAAAGCGAAGCACTATCTGCCAGATTTGAAGACGTTCTAGGCTGAAGACGGGGTACCTAGTCAACTCTCCCGTCTATTAGAGATTTTTATCTCCTTCAAAAACTCGAAAACCATCAATGGACAGGGTTCAAAGAAAACAATGGTTTCATTAAAGGCCAAAAAGCGCTGATTGATGAATGTTTCAAAACTGATTTTTCCAGAAACTTCACAAATGATTGCCCTTTTGTTTCCTTCTAATCTTTTCGCCGAGAGTTTTTAGAAATAGCACTTAAGTGTAAAAATTTTGCTCTAAGGTATGAAAGTTCAAATTCTGGAAAGATTTTCATCTCTGGATGTCCTCGTTTCTTTGAAACAGGAGCTGTTTAGTATGCAAATAAAAATTTATGTATAAAGTATTATCTAGTGAAGTTATGGAAGTGCTTGACTGAGTAGAATGCCTGTCAGCCTGACGTTCGGAGGCTCTTAAGCAGGCGAAACCTCCGAAACACCAGTTATCGTGAGTAATTAGTTTAGTAGCAACCTCATGTTTGCTTATCAACAAAGTAGGAAATTCGTGGATTTGCAGTGATTAATGCCGAGACTTAAAAAAAGTAGATAACAATAACACAGAAGGAAGAGATATCTTTTTCAGAGGTTAGCAGTGGAGTGCCACGCAGATAGTCTTGGTTCGACCGTGCACCTGGACTAACTGAGCTCTCCATTCATGTCAGGGCGACAAATTGATAGCAGACTTGTCTAAGATGATAACGGCACTAAGTAACAAGACTGAAGTCGGTCAGACTATGGAATTAATCGCATGGACAAAATATGTAATCGGTAACTTCTGTGATGCTTAATGGAGTGGAACGCATCCTTGATTTGACGGAAGCCAAACGTTTTTTTAGGCTATGAGAAAAAACCGAAAGGAGAACAAACGAGAGACTCCTACGCAGCAACGCAATGTAAGACAGCATCGTTCGCCACAAAAAAAGAAACAATGTTCGAATTTTTATGAATAAGAACCTAATATAATAGCAGAGGATATCTTAGATAGCTTTAATAAATTTTAAAGCTTAAGTAAACATTATTTTAGTTCAAACATGCAATATGAATCAGTAGGCATGTTTTACTCACGGGATACTATTAGAAGTATCATTTGAACGGCCGAACGAGTTTTTACATTCGATCTGCCAAATGGTGGGCTTCAACGGCGGTGTTCGGTCACGAGAGCCGTTGAGCGGACTCCGACGAAGCGTGAAAAGCTGCCCGTTTCTGCCTTTCGGCGCTAACTTTCAAGAAGGAATTTTTGGGCGAGCACTTCCGCCCACTATGATTAACACTTCAATACTAACTTTATTACATTTTAGGATTAGGACAGATTATGTAATGCAATCTCTGTAGGTAGAAGAAATATGCCTGTTCCGAGGAATTTCTCTCATCCTGTCTAATAGAAGCAAACCATGAGTGCTGGATGAACTTTCGCTTGAATGCTGCTCGTCCCAAAAGAACGGCTCGTTCCCCGTACAGCGAAAGTATAACATCGAGTACAACATCCGAAGAAGGTGAGCGTAATGAGCAGGTGTGTGGCTTGTGATGATAAACTGGTCTAATGGGCTGCACTGGCGTTATGACGTTCTTGTACACATGAATGAGCAGTGTTGACTGCATGCATTAGTCTTAATTCATATTCTTTCCGGATTATTACTATGGCGCAAGCAATTCAGAGGCGTTATGCATTCTATCATTGATAAGCTTCCACGAGGTCGATAAACAGCTTTATTCGGCTGAAGTTCGGTCCAGCTTCTCAATCGCGATAGTTTCTTTATTCAATCGATATATTATCCATCATAGGTGTTGGGCTAGACGTAGTCCATGAAAATCTCACACTTCACATATCTCATGAAAAATAGATCTAATTCCAAACGGTAGCCGCAAAAAAAACTAAACGTTGTTACGTATGCGTTCGTTATCTAAAATTCCGTAAGGACATTTTTAGCTGTTATTTACTATCGTCGCAAAAACACTGATGTTCAAGGTCAGCTCATTTAAGACGTTAAATACCACTTTCAAAAGTTTCGATTAATGCGCTGGGCAGTAAAAATTCCTCTTCTTTGGGAGTCTTCGCTCAGAATTTCATGATTACCTTTGCCATACTTTTCTCGATTTTTTGCGCTAAACATTTTTCACCAGTGGAACTCCACATATCCATGTAATTCTGAGGTAATGCTTACGTTTCTTTCCATTCTTTTCCTCAGTCGGCTCTTTCGCCTTCACCGGTTTTTGAAGTTTTGATGGTTTCGTTGCTTTCGGTGCATTTCTTGGAGATGGTGGCTGAAAGAATATCGGGCTCATTCCGATATTAACAAGCAAAGCCCTACAAGCATGGAGCAATGCACTTGGTGCTAAAAGAATCGTTACCTTCGAATTTAAACCAACGTATTCCAAGCTCATATTTAACTTTACAAATCGCCATAAAGACATCTGGAAGTTGTTTGATTTCCTGTATTGACTTTTGACCATAGATCTCTCTCATATGACGGATCTCGAGCCGGTTAGTCGCGAGGCTACGTGGCGCGCCCCACTTGGCAGATAGGGGGATAATCGCGGACCAAAACGACCTTTGCTTTCCTGAGACGCAGGTGGATCCAGAGGATGGACTCCCTGTTTCTGCTGCGCTGATTTGGCACATACTTTCTGTATTTGCTAGGCGTATTCATGCATGCGTGTGTGGGTGCGATCTTGCTTATGCGGATTGTATTCTACGAGTCAATTCGGTCAAAGGCCCGCGATCAAGTGACAGGGATGTATATGGGAGGCGGATAGAAGTCGCCTCCAGCAAATGAGCTCCATGTCCACTCTGGGAGAGACTAGCAAGCTACACGCGAGTATACCCAGCCCCCACGTTCAGAGTCCAGC
>UYYA01004439.1:0-54374 GCA_900624975.1 Angiostrongylus costaricensis
TGCCACAGCAATCACCCGTCAGCGGGATTGATCTGGAGCGCCCAAATCGGCATAGAACCCAGTTAAGCTGCGGCTGTAGTTGAAATCACAATGTTATACCTTTTTAATTTCTGCCTACTATAATTTCGCGGCAGGGTACTAAGCGAAGTATAGATAGAAATAAGATAAAGATAGAAATAGCTGAAAGACAGGCGAAACGAAGGACCCGCATGGTGTGGTGGTGAACGCGTTACTCCCCGGAAAGGAAAATAGCGCGTTCGTTCCCCACCATAGACACCTGCGGTCCAGAGTTTTGCAAATATCTCAGCAACGTTAGTGAGAAGTTTATTATCCCAACAGAAGTCTTCTAAACTAAGGAAGATTTCGACGTTCCCACTAGAAGAACCATATAAGAATAAGCCAATGTAAGGAATTACCGTCAGCAGCAACCTATTCTTAGGTGAAAAGTTTCTTAATGGAAAATTTCCTTCCAATATGCAATACCCAGCTAATGCTTATAGAGGTGACTCAGAAAAGCCGCATGCACAGTTATGTCAAAACCCCAAAGAATGATAATCTGACTTCATAAATAAGCTATCAGTCAAATAGAAACTAGGCTAGAATCCGCACAATTCTTTTTAATGAGGGCCTTCCAAGTATCCAGTAGTATCTGACCAGACCATTAGCTCGACGAGGAATCCGGTGTACGCACCCTCCTTTCAAACATATGCTTTTGCTTGTTTTAGAAATTCTTAGGTTTAGCAGCCTACAGAAATACGACTTTGCCATATTATTTAGTTTCGAAGTCATCATTCTATTGTTTTTTACACCACCTGTATTTCACATTTACTATGCGCACCATAGCACTTCTCATATTCCATTCGTTTCCTCATAGCCACCATCTACGAAAGTTTTCTAGTTTTTTTTCTACGCGTAGCTTCAGCTGCTCGTCCAGAATTTTCCCTTCATCTTGAATTTCGTTGAATGCTGTTCGAGTCGATTCTCTCTGCAGTCGTGAGATAGACAAGCTGGAGCGTTCCCATTTACATCGCAGAAAGTGATTTTTCCCAAACAAGTCTGGTACCAATTTCACGACCCTGGAGGGATGAGAGGCTTGGTTGGCCTAGAACGGAATCGAACTAGCACTATGTTCGTGATGACGGATATCGCTACCACTTTGTTCTCTGCCTCTCTAAATCATTAGCTACTTCAATCCAGCAGCAATATTTGCATGTATTTACGGAAATGTCTACATTATCGGCAGGTTCGAGTGTGAAATCTATGAAGTCGTCATTTAAATGAATTTTCAGGCTCAAAGATTCTAGTTCTCGAGTCTAGCAATTCCTGAAAATGTAAAGAGTCTGAGAGTATGTGACTTCTTCCTCTGTTCGTAGAAATGAGCACTCTACGAACATTTTCACACTTACTATTTTTTTTTATTTATTTCCCTTTGCCCATTTTTGTCATTTGTTTAATAGTTATTCACTGATCTACTTATGTTCCCCTATATTTACAGCTACGTAAGAGTGAAATCAATGAGAGAATACCTCGACGGTCTGCGTGTGTCTCTCTATAAGTGGTCTAAAACCGGTTTGTGATGGGAAAATAGGAAGTACTCTGACTTTTTTTTTGAATTTCCATTTTATTTTTCCAAATCTTTGCTCTATAACAATTTTGCTGAAAACTGAATTTTATCGAGGAGAAAATAAACATTTCGCACCAGCTCTATAACTTCAAAAACGACACCTTCGGCTGTGATAGAACTTGGAGATAGTTCCTCCTTCAAAGTGAAAAAAGGACTATGGGACTCTAAGCGGCTGTTCTTCCTGGGTGGAAGGCAGGTAAAATAACGGTGGATTTTCCGAAAAGCTTTCACCTTTCTGTTTGTACTGTTGAAGGGTTTGAGCTCGTTAGTTGCGTATCAGTGTACCCTTCCAGGCTCTGAAGAAGGCGATACTGCTGAAACGTCAGCTACCGTTGTGTTGTGTGTGTGTTCTATGTGTAAGGAAGTAAACATGTGCTGAATAGCAACCTCACGATTGTTGAAAAAGAAAAAGAAAACGAGGTATTGAAGAAAAGAGTTTTTTCTTAAAAGAGAGATTACAACCACGTAAAATAATGTAGTGACAAAAAGAAAATGAAAAATAAAATCCACATATTTTTAAAAGTTGATAAAATATCTCTGCCTTTTTCATTCACCGAAGACGCTTCACTAAAACAAGCCTCTAGAATAATTTGCAGTGGCATTGCTATAGACAAGTGACGGTTTATGTTTATCCGTCGCAGACTAGTCTGACCAAGCAAGCTGACCTTCTGCGAAAGTCGAAAAAGCAGACTGGGCGTAGCACCTAGCTCCACACATAAACTAAAGTTTCTCCTCCTCATTTAAAGCATGTAGGGCGTAAAGGACTAAGCGTTCGACGGTGGCCGATTCCAGAAGGATGCGCCATGGGTTCGATTTCACCTACTATCGTTAGAGGTATTTGAATGCATATCCGGCCTATATAGTTAATTGCGGTGGGCTATCGAAACATCAAATCAGTGTTGCTATCCTTCCTGATAAGGCAGGTACCAATTTTCCAACCTCGGTAGGTTGGAAGGCTTGGTGAGCCAGGGTCAGAGGATAAAACAACGACTAGGTGTCTATTGCAAAGCACCTCTAACCAATGCGGTAGACGAAGCACCCATGTTTTAAGAACGTAACAATAAAGCATTGGACGATGTTTATGAGAATCAAAAAACGAAAATCAAAGAATGAAAGAGAAAGCAATGGCACATAAAATAACTCGTTCCACGACTTCTTCAGGAAATGGAGAGGATTATGTGACAGTTGGTTGGCGTTGACGAAACCATTTCCAACGCTGCCCGATCTGTTCACATTTCACTCTTTTCTTGTAAATATCACTTACGGTGAAGCATTCAGATTTACCAGTTTCCTTTCAGAATTTTAAACCGGTTGTAGGACGAATTATGAAAAGTATGAAAAAGATGTTGAAGAAGAGATTGAAGAAACATTATGTCAAGTTATATGAATTCCATTAATCTTTTCGCAATGTGAGAATTTCCATGCTGTGGTAATTTTCTTGCAAGTCTACCAGTTACGTGTTCACGCAGTTAACAGTCATAAAATACAAAAAATCGCATTACAAAGTGAACTTGCATTCATCGCTAGTGTTACTGGTATTAGTCACTATCAACTATCGTCTCAGCAGTGTACTGCCTTATCGCGAATGGTGATGCTCATAGGTGTCATGAACACGATGCAGAGCGGAGATGTACACCAGAACAAATTCGACCGAACTGGAGATTTCGTACTTCTATCCGAAAGCGAAGGCAAGAGCAAGTTTACGCAACAGCAAATCCTAAGAAACTATGGCTACCTCGTTATCAAAAACATTGAATGAGCACCATACCAAATGTTTGATTCGTTTCGTGTTCCACAGCTTGGCGAACGAAGTGTGTTAAATTGCTCTAGTGCATGACAAGTACGAATGAAATTTAGTCGTGAATGCTAAAATTATTTCACGACCAGCGGGTTGAACGAGTTATAGGTCATATTTATAAGAGAAAAAGATCTGCTGATCATCTTCTTGATTTCAGCACTCTGGGATATTTTTCCCTCACCGTGCTTCAGTCACAAGTGCAATATGTTGAACATTGTGTAAGATTAAAAATAGAGAAGATTAAATTGATACAGCTGAAGGAAGATGACCGCAAAAGGTCGTTTTACAACGCAAACTCATTCGGGATGAGAACAATAATAATGATCAAGGTAATTTTAAAAAATAAACCGGTGGAATCTGACGAATATCGTGAAAAATTTTTGAATCCCTGATATATGGGTCAGGGACTCAGAGTGTATTAAGAAGGTTTCAGTGGTAAATATAACACTTTCAGCCAATGCACTATGCACACAACATGTGCAATTTTCAGTGGTCATCTGGATCACCTGTAATCATTGGGCTAACCGAATGGGAATCTGTGAAATCTCCATTTGTACCCTTTGCGCGCCAAAGCGAATCTGCAGGCACCGCAGGCATGGTGAAAACAAGCAACCACACATATTGCGATATAAGCACTCTCTTCAGCTTTCGAGAAAATAGTTACAGGTAGCATGCTGGCTTCTGTTGTGGCGGAAGTGCACCTTTTCTTAGCCCGATAAGGGATGAACACGCGCTGTTCATCTCTTCATTTCGACACTCAGGAAGAGCCACAGGCACGTTGATGCAATAAACCTTCGAGGTCCTATCAACTTTCTCTTTTCAAAGAGATTTCTTCTAAATCAATGTGTTGCTGTTGTAAAGCATTTTAGGGATGCTCGTATTAGCACCAAAATTCTTTATGTACTGATCACCAATATTTTAGCGCTACAAGCTATTTGCCGAAAAACTTGATGAACGAAAACGCGATCACTAAGACTTTCCTCCATGATATGGAACTGATAACGGAAACGTTCACACTCTTCCCAATGGTCTAACGCCTCATCTTGGCTGAGAGGTGCTCCTAAGTGTCGGGAAGCGATGCACAGCGATGGTATTCATCCTCCCAGAAGAGTCTCTTAAGTTGAGAAAGAATCCTGCATTTCCATTATAAATCCCAGCGAAGATAAACTAATGTCAGGATCTACCATCGTCCTTGTATGAAAGTAGTCGCACGGTGGCAAATCTCCATCTAATCCACAAGGGCAGCGACTGCTTTTAGCGATGACGACCTGCGTCTGAATTTGGCTAGGCTGGACTCGAGACTCCAGGGAACCACAAAGGTTAAACCAACAAAACTACCAAAAAGTAGAAATTATACCGGGGTGCGCACAACCAGTGAAGACGAGGTATCCAAGTATCCAAGGAAATAAAGTTCGCTTCATCGTATTCCGTTGCACAACCCTGTCTCGAACATCGAAATCTACTAGAGAATAACCCTCAATTCTTTTCTCTGAGGTTGGAGGTGTGATATAAGACGTAAAAGAAGACACAACTCCAGCACCTGATAATATGATCGCCGACTTTTCCGAAGAGTTGGAAGCCACAATTTCATGCACGTTTCGCAAACAATATTACGCCTAGAAAGAAAAATCCCAGACCAATAAAGGATGTCGCTCGCGGTCATCCTGTTGCAGATTGGTGACCGTAAGAATCTTCGTGACTATCGTCCGATATGCCTGTTGAGTGCACTGTACAAGCTCTTCACGAAGATTGTCCTGTAGCACATATCGAGGACAATGGATGAGGTAAAACAGAGGAACAAGCAGCATTTCGACCGCGATTTTGCTGCATGGATCACATCCGAAACGTGTCTAGGATCATTAAAGCTTGTCAGAAACACCACCTCATCCTACTCCTACCTTTTTTCGACTATGAAAAAGTGTTTGACAGTATCGAAACGGATGCGATCATATCAGCGCTCGTCGACGAAGAAGTGCACCTGTCCTACACAAGAACTCCATACTTGATGGGGATGAGAAGGACATGTCTATTGATGGCAAATTCTTTTCAAATCTTCACTTCGCAAGCGAAACCAGCACCTTCTCGAGAAGCACGAGTGAAACAAAGACCATGATCAATGACCACAGCGAAGTGGGAAAAAGATCAGAATAGGAATAAAACGGAAGAAGATCCACTTCGTGAAAAAAAAAACTCATTTAATAAAGTCAATTTGATCAAGCTGGGTGGATCTCTGATTACAGAGACCACCTTGTGCGCATACCATGAAAGTTCAATGGACATGGAAAGTAACAAGAATGTGGAATTAGGCAGAAGAACGAGAGCGGCTTCTTTCGCACTTTGGTCTTCTAAAGAAGCAACCGATAAACTACAGGAACCGAAAATCCGTGCTCACCTATTCGATTCATCAGTTCTCACAGTGCGCTGAGCGCAGAGGTGGGCTGATACTTCGCCAACTTCAAGAATGCTACGCACTAATCACAGAGCGCTTGAAAAAAACTGTGGAGTGGGCTCCAAAATGAAACAGGCGCCCCCATGGCGGCCGATACGCTGAGAGGACGTGCTCGTAACGTGAGGTCAAACAGCTGTACTCGCCGCTGAAGTTCTTTTACAGATCACGGCATGAGACTTGCACCCGTCACCGCACTCGAATCAAACGACACTATGGACAACAATTCAAGTAAAAGAAACGAATGGCAAATGTGCTCTGGTCAGCACAACACATGAAGACGGATCGTCCAATTATCCAAATATACATACATATACATATGTATATAAATATACATATACATACGTATATATATAAATATATGTATGTATATAGGATTTCGGCTTCTACATCGCCCTTGAGCAGTCGGGTATTTTATCATTCCCCTACTTTCGTTTCTGACTTCGGTTTTAAAATCGTCTCCGAATCAATTAGTAGGAAGACCGTGCGAAGGATTTGTCTCCGAAAACATTCCTCGCTCGGACCCATATCATCGTGAAGACATGGATACGTCCTTGCAAGGTTAGGTCAGGATTCTGATGAGGATCAAATTGCAGGCAGCAATAGGCCAACCTCAGTACTCCGCACACTGGGTGCTCCCGTCTATGACGTCAGGCGGTGAGACGACCGGTGAGAGGCCAGAAAATCTCGGGTTACGCAAGACGTCATTGGAACCGGACCTGAAGAACACACGCACGACACGCCATGGAGATTGTTTCTTACTATGCACGTATAATGCCAAAACACTCTCCACAGATGTTGATTCTTACACCTTTCTTGAAGCCGCAAATCACATCAATTCATATTACTGTACTACAAGAATCGAAAACCAGGAAGACCGGCATACGTCAAATAAACATCAAGACCCTTTTCATCCGTGGAGAAAAGGTTCCATAACGAAATGTCGGCGGCGTAGGCTTTGGTCGTCCACCCGTTCATTGTCCATCTCATCGACTCATTCAAGATCGTTTCTTTTCGCATAACCGTCTTCTGTCTTCAACTGACGACTCATAAGAAGATCACTATCACCAATTGCTACTCACCAACCGTCGCAGCTGATGAGTATGAATTACACGCGTTTTACTATAAGATGGAGGAAGTTATCAGCAATAACAAAGCATATCACAAATTTGTTGTCAGCAACTTTAACGCCAGGATATAGGATAACGCCAGGAATGGTCAACAAAGGCGTATACAGGATCGGAAATTTTGGATTTTGGGAAGGAAATTAGAATGGAAACCGTCTCGCAGGACTTCTGCCTGCAGCTCGTCTCTTCACTGGAAACTCTTTTTTCCAGAGGAAAGAAACCGCCGATGGACAAGCGGAGTCTCCCAACGGCATAACTCACACGGAGATTGACCATATTCTGACAAACAGAAGATGGTGCCTACTTGACACATCGCTAGTCCCGTCATTCTGTACTGGTTCCGATTATCGCCTTCTTCTCAAGAAGATTCGATTCAGGCGCAAGCTGGAAAAGAACTCTTTTCATCGACCACGTGAAAAAGTCTAGCTGTATACGACGAGAACATTCTGAATGAAGTTCTATCCAAACGTGACTGGCAAATTAAAGAAAACCCGACCGAAGATTACGAGCTGCTTGTCGAAGGACTGAAAAGCTGTGCCGAATTCGCCTCAGTTCTTCAAGCAAGAAGATCGGTTCGCATCTTCATCACTGCTAAGGAGTTGCTCGAAAAGAGAAGGAAACTGAAGCTTGATCCTACCGCAACACGTTTAACACGGCTGGTAGCAAATGCCAGCTGCGAAAGAGCTTTTCGGGAAAACCAATACCGGTACAGGGAAAAGAACCCACTAGAAGCAGCAGAGCAAATAAGCGGTCTGAAAAAATGTCGTCGGAACTTGTATGATTACAAGGTTTCGCTGTCAGCCGTGGTTAAGGAAGATATGATCAATAACACATCCTCCGTGATGTAGAATTAAGAATGGAAACATTCTACACCAACCTTTACCGTTCCACAATACCCGTCCGGAACCCTAATATCCCCGCTGGAGAAAAACCACCTAGAATTCTTCCGTCTGGGGTTCGAGTTGCGATAGAAAGCATGAAAAGAGACATAGCTCCAGGACCCGAAAATATCACTGCCGATTTCCTTAGAGTTGGAGGCAACAATTTACATGTGCTTCTCGCAGATCTTCACAGACTACCTTCAAATGGAAAAAGTCCCAGAGCAGTGGAGGATGTCGCGCACGGTCATTCTGCTCAAGAAAGGAGACCGAAGGAATCTTCGTAATTATCGTCCGACATACTTGTTGAGTGCAGTCTACAAGCTCTTCACGAAGATTATCCTCTCGAGCATATCAAGGACATTGGATGAGGCGCAACCAG
This sequence comes from Angiostrongylus costaricensis, assembly GCA_900624975.1. NCBI lineage: Eukaryota > Metazoa > Nematoda > Chromadorea > Rhabditida > Metastrongylidae > Angiostrongylus > Angiostrongylus costaricensis. The sequence goes on from UYYA01004439.1 coordinate 8,256, forward strand.
TGGAGTAAGCCGGATTTCGACAAGAGTTTTGCTGCATGGACCACATCCAAACTGTGTCCATGGTCATCGAAGTTTGTCAGGAATACCACTTGCTTCTAGTCCTAACCTTTGTCGACTATGAAAAGGCGTTTGACAGTGTCGAAACGAATACAAGTCAATAAGCGCTTGTCAACCAAGGAGTGTACATGTCCCAAATAAGAACTCTGTTTGATTTTTATCGGAATTGCACTACGAAAATGTAGCTTTTCCATCAACGTCTTACCATGTCCACAGGAAAAGACGTTCGACAGGGTCACATAATATCGCCAAAGCTGTTCAGTGCCGCACTGCAGTGGACAATGAAGTCACTCGATTGGAATGATAAAGGCATACTTATTGATGGAATATTCCTATCAAACCATCGTTAAGCCGACGACATTGTCATCTTCTCACAAAGTACGACAGGAGCAAAGACGATGATCAACGAGATTAACGAAGCTGGAAAAATGATCGGACTACGCATAAATCGGATGAAGACCTAGCTCATGAAGGCTAAAAGAATTGTACTGGATAACTTTTGGATTGCAGGGACCAAATCGTCCGCATACCTTGAGAATGAACATAAAAAACAATTTGAACGAGGAACTGGATAGAAGAAGTAGAATGGCTTGGGCCACATTTGGGCCTCTCAAAGGAGCCACCGAACAAATTAAGGACCCGATAATCCTCGCTCACCTTTCCGATTCAACGGTCCTCCCTGCGCTCGGTTACGCTGCGGAGATGTGGGCTGATACTTCAACTACATCAAGAATGCTTCGCACCCACTCACAGAGCGCTTGAGCGCTGTCTTTTGAAATATAACCAGCACTCTCAATATGTAGCCGGAATGCGAAGCTCTGACCTTCGAAATCTGTCACATCTTCGAGATCCAGGAGAATATACATCGACAGCGAAACATAGGTGTGCCGGTCACATAATGAGAAGAACAGACGACAGATGGACGAAAAGAACAGTAGAGCGAACTCCATGAGAATGCGAACGCCCTTTACGACAGCTATCTACACATTGGGCGGACGTGTTCGTAAACATAGTTAAACAGCTGTACAAGTAGCTGCAGTTATTTTACTGGTCGCGGTATAAGACACGCTCTGCCATGCTCGAACAAAACCACCACTATGTATGATGATTGCGAGAGAAAGAAACGAATTGCAAATGTGTTGAGGTCTGCACAACTCGTGAAAGCGGACCACCAAAGTTTTCAAGTAAGTATACATATACGTATATATATATATATATGTACATATATATATGTACAGTAAACATATACATATGTATACATATATATATATATATACATATACATCACTTGTATTATCTGTAGTCCCGTTGATCGTCGAGTGACTCGAGCGGGCGCCAGTAAATCCTCCATTTTTCCCTGTCGCGTGCAAGAGTAACCCAGTGGGTTCTGTTCGCTTTAGAGACTCGTCGATCATCATATCTTTCTTCAAGGCTCTTTGTGAAGAACTCTGACCATCGAGTCGGTGGCCTTCCTGCAGCAAGTCTGACATCCCGAGGAATCCAGTCACTAACGGCTCTTGTCCATCGTTTGTCGTTCATATACATTACGTGTGCGGTCCACCATATCTTCGACTGTTTGGCGTACAGAACGGCATCTTTGATTTGTGATCGTTGCGCAGATCGGAGGTTCGGATCCTATCCCTTACTTGTGTGGAACGGAATACTCCTAGCATCATCCTTTCGACTGAGCATTCGATCACGCTGAGCGACCTTTCATCTTGCTTACGCAGTCACCCGGTTTCTGACGCATACTTTAGGGCAGGAAGTACCGTTGAGTCGAAAAGGTGGGCACGGAGTCGGGTTTCTTTATCTTGTTTTCTTCTGCTCAGCTCTGGAGCTAACTCGTTCATCATATTGATTTCCCGACTTACATAAATACAACTGGAGCATTCGGAGATATTCGTTCCGTTGAGCGTGGTTAGGGCATGCGAAACCAATCCGTTCTTCATGATCATCGTTTTTGTGAGATTTACTCGAAGACCAATCTTTCCACAGGCTTTATCAAAGTCGTCAAGTATACATCCCGCTTGGCTAATGTTTGATGTTATAAGGACGACGTTATCAGCAAAGCGAAGATGGTGTAACTGCCGACCATCGATTTTCACTCCAATATTATCCCATTCCAATGTTGGCATGACGTTCTTGAGGGTGACGGTGAATAATTTTGGCGAGATGGTATCACGTTGCCTAACTTCTGCTTTGACGTCAATGTTAATATCGTTGTAGAATGGTGATACCTTGGTTGTAAACTTTTTGTACAGCTCACGAAGAATTTTATGTACTGTGCAGAAACTCCTTGACTATCAATGGCTTCCAAGACTGCTTCTATCTCAATTGAAACAAAGCCTCTCTGTAAATCGATGAAAGTGAGACAGAGCGGTCTTTTCTACTTTTGCGATACTACAATGAGCCGTGTTACCGTGTGGATGTGGTCCATCGCACTAAATCCTTTTCGAAACCCTGCTTGTTCACATGGCTGTGCTTCGTCCAGTGTTCTGCCAATCCTATTTAGGATGAACCGAGTAACAACTTTGTAGACAGCGAGCAGATTGGACGATGGTTAGCGATACAGTGTAAGTCCCCCTCTTTAACAATAACACGGTCCTGCTGGTCTTCCACCGAGTAGGAACCTTGCATTCAGACAGGTAACGTGTGAAGAGCCGAGTCAGTGTGCTTACGAGGACTGGTGGAAGGTTCTTTTAGGTGTTCTGGTCTTATCCTGTCCAGACCTTGTGCTGTTCGATTTTTCACCGACGAAATGGTGCCTCGATGTCGGAATTCGGAAGAGAGAACCGGTGGTGCAACATATCCATCCTCCTTCATTTCATATGATGGAAAGTGGACCTGGCTATCGAAGAGATCCGAGTAGTATTCGTAAATAATTTTCTTCATTGCCTTTCTGGACACTGTAACTGTTCCGTCTGGGCGCCGGAGTGCAATCATTTTGGTCCTGTAATTGGCGAAGCTTCGGTGGGCTTTGCGAATGCTTTTCCCAGCTTCTGCAGCTTCGACCATTACTGCTGCTCTTCTCTCTCTAAGATCTTTTTCTATCGCCTGTCTTCATTGTTTCGCAAGTTCGGACGTTAGTTCGCGGTTGCCTGCAGCTCGTGCGATTCTACGCTGGCGTATCAGCTCGAGTGTTTCTGGAGACATACTTCTTTTGGTGACTTTCGAACTTTGAGCTTTCATAGCGCTAGCGTGAAGATGTTGAATGAACTGATCGTATTCTTCGTCGATGTTATCGACAACAGCCGACTAATGAATTGAATAAGTCCCAGTTTACGGTGGTTCAGAGGTCTCGGTTTTTGAATTTAACGGGTTTTTCTCCTTTCCGCGGGAAATAGAATCTTGCACGGAGACGACGGTCTCATCCCGTGTAGAATTTTGGGGCAACAGCGACATAGGTTAGGCAAAGCATTCTATTTACTATGATGTGCGCCATTTGTTTATTGGTGCTCTCCATTGGTAGACTCCCACGTCCAGCGTTGAAGAGTGGAGCTTCTGGAATTGCGAGTTACCATAGATGGTCTTGGTCGTCATGGTAAACTCAGTGATCCCCTCTCTCTGTTCGTTCCATTTTAATTCGTGGGTCCCAATGTTATGCTCTTCAGACGTTCTTCTTGGTCCAATCTTGGCGTTGAAATATCCAATGATTACCTTGAAAAAGGTGTGGTCTTCCCTGTAGAACTTCTCCAAGTCCATATAGAACGCTTCAGCTTCTTCTTCGTCATAGCTTGATGTCGGCGTGTGAACGACGAAGGTTGTCAAGGCCGGTATTGATCCACGTCTTTTTAATCGTTAACGTTCGATTCGGGTGGTAAGCTGTTCGGATGAATCGATGTTCATGGACAAGCTCGTGTCGACGAGAACGCCGACGCCGCCGACTCCTCTACTGTTGCATGTTCCGAGTAACAGTTTTTCTCCGGTGTCATAGACGGCGTTGAAAGGCTGGCGTCTTCTCGTCTCGTCGGGCAGGCCGATGACGTCGTGTCTTATCCCTCTTGCTTGCATGAGCAAGTCTTCTATTGAGGACTCCGATGCAAGTGTATGTGCATTGTAGGTACAGACAGTTCTTTGAGATCCAGGCAGCTTCCATTGGCCCTGAGATTTTAGCAGCCTTTCCGTACTAGTCCTACCCAACGCTGCGAAATTGGGAACTCTTTCGGGGTCAGGGGAATGAGTTCCGTTTTTTCTTTTACCGTGCTTAGCATTTTGATACCCACGTATAGCTTGCTGGGCTCTGAACGTGGGGGCTGGGTATACTCACAGGTAGCTTGCCCGGCTCTCCCAGAGTGGACATAGAGCTTATTTGTTGGAGGCGATTCCTAACTGCCTTCTATATACTGCCGAGTCACTTGATTGCAGGCTTTTGGCCGAATTGACTCGTAGAATACAATCCGCATAAGCAAAAACGCACCCACACACGCATGCATGAATACGCCTAGCAAATCCGCCACTTGTGGACGCGCCACCTAGCCTGGCGACTAACCGGCTCGAAATCCCTCATATGAGGGAGATCGGTGGACATATACGTATATATATATATATATATATATATATATATATACTTGCAAAAGCTGCAATGAAGTGATAGTGAACTATGTGAGAGGTGGTTCGACTCCCATGTACGCTCCATACCTGCTCTGGGGAGACTGGAAGGCTACTCTTGAATAGGTCCTGCCGTTCACCGCTCTGCTAATTATACGCAGGTATTAAGTGCGCAACACTTAGTTATTTGGCTACTTGAACGGTTCCGTCCTCACTGGTTGTGCGGGCCCTAGAGTATTCTGCACTTTGCGGAGTTTTGCTGGTTTAGCCGTTGTGTTTTCCCGAAGTCCCGAAGTCAACCTGGCCAAAGTTTACCCCACGTTGTCACCACTACAGGCGGTCGCCGCCCTTGTGGACTAGAGGAAGATTTGCGACCATGCAACTTACTTGATACCAGGACGGCAGTGGATTCTGGTATTGATTTACCTTTAGCTGGGCTTCCTAATGCAAAAGCCGGACTCCTTCTCAGCTTGAGAGACCCTACCAGGAAATGAATACCCTGCTGTACGTCGCAGCCCGACAACTGGGAACACCTCCCAGCCGCGACGAAGTGGTAAAACCGTTGGCTGGAAGTGCATGCAGCTCTATCAGAATGTGCTAGTAGAAAAGACCTTTAGAACCTCTCTCTAGGCGCTGTCTTTAGTTCTCTCTGGCAAAGCTCCACCCACTACAGAAGTAATACAGACAGCCCATGGTCATTCGTCTTCAAGGGCTCGTCCAGTGTCCATCTAGTTCGTTCATATCGCCTAATTAATGCTAGAAGATTATCGCAACACTTGTGAAAAACTGGCCGACGAATAAATCTCACAAAAACAACGTTAATGAAAACCCTTATGGATCAGAGGAAGATTTGCCACCATGTGACTTTGATACCAGGACGGTGGTGGATCCTGGTATTGGTTTACTCTTAGCTGGGTTTCCTGATGAAAATGCCGATTCTTTTTCAGCTTGGGAGACCCTGGTGGGGGGATGAATCCCTCGCTGTACACCGCAGCCCTGCACTCAGGAACACTTTCCAGCCACGATGAGGCGGTAAACTGTTTGGAGGATTCTTTCCTATAATCGACGATTCTACGTAAACTTTGCAATTCTCTACTTCAAATTTACAATTGAAAGACGGACACTTTGTATGGTCGGAGCTGAAACAGTCTAAGCGGCAGTGTTTCCAAAACGACTTCATCTAGTACTAACCTGCTTAGCATAAATGGCATAGTATTTGTAGTCGTAAGACGTTTACAACGCCTTCAACATCTTTTGTTCACGGCGTACTGGTTCTGCAACTGTTAAGAAAATGGGGAGTTAAGAGTACGGAAACATCTGGCTTCCAAAGTGAATGTCGATTAAAGTCATCAAGCGAGGTTTTCCCTGAACGCTCACCTTTTATCTCATCATAAAGCCAATCTGGGTGACACGGCGGAAAAGTAGTGGGTGTTAAGCCGATATTTGCTCGCTTATGACCCACGAAAAGCACCACCTTGTTATGGTCTTGAATCACCTACAGCTTTACGATTTGGGAAGAAGGATCTCAACATAAAATGTGCATGCTATGATAACCTTTTTTAACTACCCCTTCACCACCATAATACCGCTCCGGCTCTGATATGGCATTGTCCTTTTACTTTAGATGGATAACCTTTTGGGAAAACTTTTTCCGTCCTTAACACTGATGGTAACAAGATAGCTCCATTTTTCCTCTAAGTTCTTGCAAAATGGAGAACTGTATATCGATTTTCGGTATAGCGATTTCTGCCGTCATTCCACATATCGTAGATAAACTTCATTGCTGAGATCCTCGTTTATGGATGTACGCATTAAAATTCACTAAGTGTGGGCAATTCTTGAGCAGAGATTGAATCCTTGAGACCGCATTTCTGCCTCTTACGTCAGATATAGTGCCGGAAGGCAATTCTAGCTCTGGATGGCACAAGGTTTTCGCCAGTGGACGAGGCCTGCGTATTCTACAGCGATTTCTTTTGGTAACTTCGAACAGTTGTTGAATCATATATGAGTTGTCTTGCCAGTATACTATACTGCGTTATATAGTATAGTATACTGCGCTGCCGGCAAAGCCAGCTTAGTCAGCAGGCTTCCATATTTGTCTCTTGTTATAATATTGAATGCAATAGAAGAAAGAGCAACAAGCAAGAGAAGCAGGATTGAAGCCGTAATAAAACTCCAACAGTGACAGTCTAATAGAACCCACACTTAAGACATAAACTGATAAATCTTCTCATATTACGAACAATTTTAGGTTCCTGTAATCCTGCTTTTCGAGTCGATTCTCTGTAGAACCCTAAGACAGCCTTGCTAGGACGTTCCCACGTGGTTTAGAGGGAGTCAGCTTGTCGCGGTCATGTATAGAACCCATTTCGCTACCTTGGACGGGAGCCTTAGTGAAATGGACGCGGAGTCGAAAGTAATGCTGCAGAGGTAGGGCCGTCCACGTAATGAGTGGGATCACTCCCAGTGCTGGAGCAATTCCACTTGGCAAATAACAAGTTTGTGCAAACATGCGCAAATACAAGCACTTAAATGGCTACACAATCAAACACACGCTGTGCGACTGATTTGGCCAGAAAACACTTTGTAATATGTTTGCTTAGGCAGATAGAGCTAAAACTAGATCACAGGTGACATCATATACAACGTGAACACGCCACGTCAAGATTAGCGTTAGAAGGCTCTCTTAAATATTATGAAGTTAACGATCGCTTGCATACCACCGTAGCTACTAGGACTGCAAAACTACCTTGTGAGTCCCTGGTGAGTCACAATGTCTAATTTGCGAGGACCAGAGACAGCTTAGTATTCTCTAACATTACATTGTTTTTTTCCACAGGATTCGTCATCACATTTGCTGTGCGGATGCCAGCATTTCTACATTAGATTCGTTTCCTCGCATGCAACACCCATAACGGTCTTCGAATATTTCCCATTTTGTTTCAGCTGCTGCTTGAGGATTTCGTCTTCTTTTTATGAATGTCGTACAATGTCGTACGAGTTTATTATATTTGCAATCTCGGATATAGACGGGGTAGGGTGTTCCCATCTGGACTGGAGGAGAGCGTTGGAGCAGGGGTCAAACTGCACCTTGTTTCCTAGACACACCCCCAATCCCCTCCGCGTTTTATCCGATACTCCTTGACAAAAGATGTAAAAATTAAAAAAAACGTGCCGTCTCAGAAGGAGTCTTTTCTAAGAAGGAATTTTCACAATGATGCTGAAATACCTGCAAAACTCCGAACACCAGGTGCTTGAATTGGGGATCGAATCCGCTATTACCCTTTTCGGAGGCTGACGCATTTACCACCATACCATGAGGGTGCATCGTTCCGCCTTTCTGTCAGCTAGTTTGCCTTCTGTACTTTCTTGCCGCTAACACGGTTGAGAGAAAGGCGAAATGAAGGACCCGCATGGCGTGGTGGTGAACGCGTCAACCCCGGAAAGGGTAATAACAGGATCGATCGCCACTGCAGACACCTGCGTTTCGGGGTTTGCAAACATCTTAGCATCACTGTGGTTATATTTCACATCATGCCCTGTCATGAAAAAGAGTAGGCAGTAAATACGAAGTGGCTACATAGTGATTTTTCAGCTTGGTTCACTTTCTGGCCCAGGAGAAGTTGGTCTGCTTCCCTATTTGAAAACTTAGCTTGAAAACGAACCAAATAGTATCGGTATATTTAGAGCGTGTGGAAGAAAAACTATCTCATGTACTTAAACTCCATTTGTAAACGCTCTGACTGGCCGTAACTTAGGCATCAGAAAGATGAGCTCTAGGGGAATTGAAATCGTTCAGACACGAAACCTTCTAAGAGGTGTTGTTTACGAAATACTTACTTGAGCACGACGGCCCGTCTCAATTCTAGTTTAACCATCGTGGTACCCTAGAGTCCCGAGGTCAGCCTAACCAGTGTGCCCCAGGTCGTCACCACCACAGGCATTCGCGACCCTAATGAATTAGAGCGAGATTTGCCACCATGCGACTAGTTTGATACCAGGACAGTTGTGGATCCTGCCTGGTATTGGTTTACTCATAGCTGGGCTTCCTGGTGGAAACTCTGGACTCCTCGGCTTGGGAAATCTTGATGGGGGATGAAACCTCTCACTGTACATCGCCGCCCGACACCCAGACGCACCTTCCAGCAACGATGAGGTGGCAAATCGTAGGGAAGTGCAAATGAAATAGTGATCAGTAAAGAGACAACACAGTCTATCTGTCTTTGTGAAGTCTAAATTACTAGTAGAATCACTCTGCAGAAAAACTTGATAGGTGCTGCGATGTGGGTTGTGCATCTTCGGAGAAAACAATTAAATCCACGCCCTTTTTCAATCACAAGTTTTTCTCCGAGCCCCCCAACGATATTGTTGAGTTTCCGATTTCGTTCAGCTTTTCGTCTCGCTGTATTGTTTGGGGCATGTGCTAGTTTTAGGTTTGTCGTTGATGTCAAGTCGGAATCTAAGATTTTTTCGGGTTGGACTGCCGTTTTTCTCTATCGTTCTTGGTGGTGCGTACGGTCTGCATTACTTTCAGCAAGTTCGTTTCGATTTTCGTAAGCTAAAGCAACAGGACGCCAACCTAGAACTTCTGGTTCGTTTTTCTGTCTGCTCAGTATTTTCGATGTGTATTGATTTTCTGTGTTTCTTATTGCAATACGTCATCGATTTCTCCGTAGAAATCTTACTTTCGTTGTTGTCCATGGTCAGGAATTATATCATTCAGAAAAGTGGCTTAGAAGAAAGTGGAATTCGTCTTCGCAAGAACGTGACCACGGGAGATATCTATAAGGTGAAAACAATGTTGCTGTAGTATTTTGCTTGACCTAACCAACCACGCCCTTGTAGGAAGTGGCGAATCTTGACACTGAAAATTGGGAAAACATACGTGGGCCACGTGAGACCGAGGACAACACGGAATATTTGAAAATCAAGTGTGTTATCGTTTACATTTAACACTATTTAGTTGCATAAGTGTAGGATGCGTGTAGCGCAGTGGTTGAAGGCGCCCTGCAACACACACGTGGAATCGACCCCGTGCCCATGACCCACCGAGCCTTCTATCTTCCCGGGGTCGACAAATCAGTACCAGACTTGTCTCGGAGGCCAACAGCACTGGCTCGATACATCGATAGGCCACCGTGAGTTATTGTAAAGGCCTGATATGCATTCAATCACCTACAAACGATGCTTAATAAAGTCGAATGCATGGCGAATCTCTAAGGGATTGATCAACGCCGAGAGTTTTATACTTTATCCTTTGAGCTTAAGACAGTCGTTTGCTGATCACTAATATCTTATTTTCTCTTCTATAAGTACCTTCTTACTGTGCTCATGTAGTTCTTCAGAAAATTGTTTGGATTGGTTTCGTGCATGCTATTTGTTCATGTTACGGCGTTATACGAGACTCCTTTTATAGGGCTCAGCAACAGGAAGCCAACAAAAAAGAGCGCGCTAAGCGCCGTCAAGAGCTCTGATGGCGGAGCTGATACCAGAGGATCATCTTCCAAGGTAGTTTTGCAGTCCTAGTAGCTACGGTGGTATGCAAGCGATCGTTAACTTCAAAATATTTAAGAGAGCCTTCTAACGCTAATCTTGACGTGAGTGACAATCCTCCCGAACCTGACAACGCTTCAATCCGAGCAGAAAGAGGTTTTTCTATCCTTTCTTTCCACTATTTATTGATTTGAAAATTTTTATGCACTACCAATAAATATGTGGACTCGTGGTCGGAGATGCCCTGTAATACACATGGAATCGATGCCCGCGCCCCAGGTTCTTTTTACTATGTATAGGTCCCTCAGGGATTAATCAACGCCGAGAGATTTATCCTTTATTTAACCAGTAAAAGTAAATGGTTTTCGTTGTTTATTTTTAGAGCTAAAATTGTAACCCTTACAACACACAGTTTTCTGTTCTCTTAGGCTCCCCGACTCCTTCATCAGTTACTGTAGACAACCTTCCAAGTCTTCCTGATCCAGTACATCTGGCCACGGTACCAGATCCATTCGCATTAGGTGAATTACCGGAGGTAAGACTAATTTCGTTGCTAATTGTTGGAGCTTAACCAAATATGTCATTCTTCATTATTTCTTAAGGTTCCTGTTCCGCCGCCGCTTTGCAGTCAAGGGGAGTTACAGGGTAGTGAAACAAATAACGTTCCGGAGCTACCGCATCCTATTGATCCTCAAGCACAGTCGCAGAATTCAGGACCCGTATGTTTACCTCTTTAAATTGCACTTGTTTAGTAGGCTTCCGCTATTCACCGAAATTTTCTAGTTTTTTAAAAATAGTAGAGTTTTATTGTACAAACGCGTTTTAACAAACTTATAACGGAATCAAATCTCCTGGTTTTTCTGGAACACACCAGACGTACTTTATGTGTGATTTTTTTTCGGTGACGCTCATATTTCGAAAATAAAACGATTGGACGAACGCTGTTTCGTTTATAACAGTTCTATTATGTCCTTAAATGCATTGTATTTGTAATCACTGAGGTCTCGTTTAAAGAAATTTGCACATTTGGATTTCACCTTTGTTTCCCTTATGAAAATCTTAGGTCTGAACACCTTTAAAAATTAAGTTGTAGTTCTAAATAACCACGTCAATTTCCATGTATATATAGATAAATTCATTATATATATATATATATGTACGTACGTATATATATGTACATATATATATATATATATATATATAGGCAAACTCTTCTATAAGCTGATAAGGTGTTCAGCTAATCAAATCTTCGGGCCATAATTTTTCATGTAAAAGGTAGTGCGAAGGAAGTATATCCGACAAAAAAACGACTAGAAATGCAATCCAACGAACCATGTTTGCGAATGTGCAAAAATTTGAACTAGTGCCTGTGTTTGGTTTATCTATTTTTAGCCAGTCTCTTTTGTTTAAATTGGTTTAATTTAAGGTTTAATATTACGGGGTCACTAATACATTCTCCACTAAGTATCAAATTACACTAGTTATAAGGACTGTCGTAGCAGCCTACTTCTGGCGATGTCTTGTGTGGTTTCTTATTCTATTAAGCATGTTTCAAGTTCTTTCATATTTTTCTTTTCTAACTCTCAAAAGTTAGGTGGGGCGTGTAGCGCAGTAGTCGGAAGTGCCCTGCAATACAGTTGGGATGGATCTCCGTGCTCCAGGCTCAGCAGGTCTTCCATCACCAGAGGTCGGCAAATTAGTACAAGACTTGTCTGCGAGGGTGGTATTACTGGGTCGATACATCGGTAGACCAACGTCAGTCATTATAAACGCTAGATGTGCATTCGTTCACCTTCAACGATGCTTAATGAAGTCGAATGCATGACGCATCCCTCAGGGATTGATGAGCGCCGAGAGCTTTATCGTTTTCTAACTCTCGAAATATGTATCTTTTCACGAGGACAGGAATGTGGATTCTATACAGTTTAATTTGCTCATGATAGTAAAAAAAAATTCCTATAGTATCAGCATCCACTGTATCGAGCGAGCTGCGAATACAGTTAGTGAGCTCCTCTCGTTGAAGAGATACCAAGAGCATCATACGTTCATAGTGTAGTTTTTGTTGTCCTCGCTCGTGAGGAAACTGAATATACACACGGGTGACGTATTGATCTGTTTCGGGCCGGTCAGATTTGAGAAACACTGCGGAATTTTCTTGATGAGACGAGGTGCTCACTCCTCATGAACACAACAGTCGTGCTCTTCATTGATTGTCTTAGCAGGATTATATTTAGAAAGAAGTGAATTGTGCACATCGGTGAGACGGATTTCATTCTTTAATCCACTTTGTCTGAACATTGTAGTTCCATTCGGTGTGTACTGACATCCAGCTCTGCTATTTGTGAATATGCTATGTAGTGTTCCAGTTAGTTGGCCAAAGAGATCTCGATGTATGAACACTTAACCTGTTAGAAATCTTTCAAGTTTCTAGGGCAACCGTCTAGAGATGAATGAATGATGATGACATCATTGTGTAGTGTTAGACAGTATAATTGTGTGTAGCTGCGGCTACTGTGTATGTGTTAAAGAATCACTTTCATTTTTTGACGACCTTGAATTAAAAATTGAAAGAAAATTGAAAAGGAAACGTTTGGGAAACGTTGCATATAACACTTCAGTAAAGTATTGTTGTGGAAAATGTGTATTGTTACCAACATTAGGGTGTTGCTGGTTAAGCCACACTTCTGATCAACAAGAAATTTAACGGGTGCCCAGATTTTGAAGGACGGTGTCTGGAGAAGGCTGTCCACGAAAGTGGGCGACATTCTGTGTTGGAGACTTGAAAATTCCTTGGTCCAGGTACCCAAGGATTCCACATTTATGAAGACGAAGAGCTCAATCTGCAGCCCTAGTTAGGCGCTAAAACTTTCATTATGGAGGGAAACGAGACAGCGAACCGAGCGAGAGGAGTGTTTTGATCCACGTGGTGTACGATTACATAAATAGACAAATAAGTAAAATGACATAGTGTTAACGTTTTATTTGCTGCGTACTACGATTTACACGATTTGTGCTCCTAGATCAGAGCAGTTGACGGATGATTGCTGGTGGCATCGGTAGATAGAAAACTATATGAGAGAAAAGCGAAGCTAAGGCTACGCATGGTATGATGATGAGTGCGATAGCCCGGCGGAAGGGTAATACCGCGTTCGTTCTCCACCGCAGGCACCTGTGGTCCGGAGTTTTGCAAGTATCTCGGCACCATTAAAATGACATAGTGCATGTCTAAATTCATATGTGAATGGCAATCCCGATTTTTTTTCAATACTTTGGACATCCGCTTGCTTGACAGTTCTGCATGTTCGGTTTTGGCAACGAACACGACGTCAACTTAGCAGACGATTTGTTTTTTTTAGTTTAAAAATATTGAGCTAGTTACCATCGCGTGCAATTTCAGGCGAAATATTGCCATTTAACGATTACTCTCAAAAGAGTAAGTGTTTCGCCAACCAAATATTTTCTTAAGCTGTAAATAATTCTCCAGGTCAACAGCGAGCTGTACGCGCAGTTACTAGACCTAGGTTTTGACGACTTCACCGCTCGCCTCGCTCTCATTCGAACTGCTAACATAGGAGTTGAAGAGGTATGCATTAACATTCACTGTAAAGACCGGTTAGTGTTCAGGGTTTAGCGTTTTAATCTCGACACTTGATTGGGGATATTACTTGGACGCTTGGATGGCCCGTTTTCACACTGGGGCAATGAATACCTCGGCTGTACATCGTATCCCGTCACCTAGGAACACTTCTCAGCCAAGATGAGGCGGTAAACCGTTGGGAGGTGTCGTGGATATTATTCACATCATTGTGTTATATTACTGTATGTCATTATTGGCGTTATTAGAAGTGGTTCACATTCATGGGCTCCGTCATTTTATGTTCGTAATTTTGTACAAAAAATTCTCTGCTGAAGTGGAACTAACGTCTTCAGGCCGTAAATTGGATTATCGAACGTTCGAATCCAAGTGATTTTGAAGATAATTCTTCGAGCAGCGGAGGAGAGGACGTAGAGATGGGAGGTTTGTTTATGCGTTGTTTTTTTAGGACAACTTGAAATTTATGGTTTTTTTAGTTCATGCTATTGCCTCTTTATGTAAATCAGTAGGGGAAATTGGGTCCAATATGTATACGTATATTTCTATATAATCGTAATCTTGAACTACTATTCGAAGTGACGGTGTGAAACTTGAGGGTTAGAAATAATTCTCGTCGGCACAGCAATATTCTTCGAAGTTGGCTCGACGTTACTATTGCGAAATTTATGCAGAGTTAATATTTTGGTTGTTTTCGAGTCACAAAATGATTTTACAGCATTTTGAGCGGCCCATTTCATCAGCTTACTTATTTCAGCCACTAGTTCAACAGGTGAGAATGGTGTTCAGTCTTCGAGCCTGCTTGGTGCTTTTCCACAAGTGTTCTCCCTTAGTAAGTGGTAATACTTACGACATTTCGGTGAACCGGTCATAGTTTAAAGTCCGTTGTCCCAGTTTTGTTAAAAAGATTTGGCCTTAATTCAGTCATAAGACATGACAATTCCGTAAAAATTCATGTACAGGTTCATCTTTAGGTCTTGTCTTCCGACTTAATTTTGCTTGTTAACTGTGTAAGAACATTCGAAGTTACATCCTTCATCATGAACGTTTATTATTTTAAGGAGGTCGTACGCATAAAATGGTTTTGGTTGCAAATATGAGTCTCAAAATGGGTACTGGAAAGCTCGCAGCTCAGGTTGGGCATGCCACACTCGGTGTATATCGACAGGTAAACTATTGAGGTTTTATCATTTTCAGCATTAAACTTCATACGATAACAGGATGCTTGTAGAGGTGCAGTTGGAAAATTTCAGGTTCTATTAAAAGGTCATTTATCCATCTAAAACTCGATCTGGTGTTTTCGCAAGTGTTCGTTTTCCAGGTTTCTTAGTTTCCATACACAAATTCGTTGTCCGTTTTCCACTGGATCCATAGTTATCTTTTGCTTATGTGTTAGCATGGTTTCTAGTTCCTCTGTTCTGTCACGCAAAGGGCTTAGTATTTATAATCACAATTTTAACTTATTATTTACTGCCTATTCTTTTTAACGGCAGGGAATATTGCGAAATATAACTTTCAACGATGCTGAGATATTTGCAAAGCTCAGGACCGCAGGTGTCTAAGGTGGGGAACGAACGCGCTATTGTCCTTTCCGAGGAGTAGCGTTCACCACCACACCATGCAGGTCCCTCGTTTCGCCTGTCTCTGAGCAATCCCATTGATGGGAGATTGCTGATGGCAGAAGATCGATGGAACTAGCTGAGAGAGAGGCGAAACGAAGGACTCTGCATGGTGTGGTGAACGCGTTACTCCCCGGAAAAGACAATAGCGCGTTCGTTCCTCACCGCAGACACCTGCGGTCCGGAGTTTTGCAGATATCTCAGCATCGTTGAAAGACAGTATTTAGCTACTTAACTTATGGAAATTTGGCTGAGAAGGAGTCTGGCGAAACCGAGCTAAGAATAAATCAATAAGGGGTCCCCCACTGCGTCCTGATACCAAGCTAATTGCGTGGTGGCAAATTTCCCACTGATCCAAAAAGGCGGTGACTGCTTGTGGTGGCGACGACCTAGGGCAGACTTTGGTCTTGGTGACCTCAGGACTCTAGAGAACCACAATGCTTAAACCAGCAAAACATCGAAAAAGTGGAGGTTATGCTGGAGCCCACACAACCTGTGAAGACCGTCCATCCAAGCATCGAAATATCCAAGTAGAAAGCAGAAAGAATATTTGCGCAGCACTGCTTCCCCTTCAGAGTAGCTGAACGTAGTCGGAACGAGTAGTTATTGAGCAGTTCGAAAGAAGAACTTTTTACAACAGTTTTTGTGCACCAATTCAATGAGCTATTTTATACAATTCTATATTCTCTTTAGGCGATGAACTCTGAGGTTGGTCGTGATGCTATCGAAGCATGGACGCGACATGGACAGGTGAAAATCGTAGTTCGCGGAAATAACACTGAACAGTTGATGGATATGTGTAAAGCTGCAAAAGATGGGGTTAGTAGTTTAATAATTTGTCCAGGTTACTGTCTTTAGAACCATCTGCTTTCATGGCTTGCATCAGTTATATTTTGACTGTTCAAAAGTAGGGTGCTGTAGCTTACTTGAATCATACCCTCAAACTGTTGCCACTTAATCGTTCCCTTTTTCCGCCGTTTGGATGACAGGGAATCCCAGCTAAAAGTAAGCCAGTACCAGGATCCACCACCGATTTAGGCATGGCTGACCTCGGGAATCGAGGGAACCACAATACCTAAACCATCAAGACTCCGAAAAAGTGGCAAAGTTGTGCTGCGATCCTCACAACGAGTGAAGACGGCCGTCAAAGTGTTTTGACTTTATATTATGTCACTTGAGAGGTGCCAGCAATGGACACTTCTTCGAAGTAGATGAATTATGAAATATAAATTGTAAGTCTATTCAAGTATTTGTAAGTATGTTTAACGTTTTGTTTTCTTCCTTCTATAATTTTCATGGCAGGTTACTAAGCGAAATACAACCACAACGTTGCTGAGATATTTGCAAAACTCTGGACCGCAGGTGTCTATGGTGGGGAACGAACGCGCTATTATCCTTTCCGGGGAGTAACGCGTTCACCACCACACCATGCGGGTCCTTTGTTTCGCACGTCTCTCAGCTATTTCTATCGATCTTTTTGCCACAGCAATCACCCGTCAGCGGGGTTGATCTCAGCAACGTTGTGGTTGTATTTCGCTTAGTAACCTGCCATGAAAATTATAGAAGGCAGAAAACAAAACGTTAAACATTGTGATTTCAACTACAGCCATAGCTTAACTGGGTTCTATGCCGATTTGCGCTCCCCAGATCAACCCCGCTGACGGGTGATTGCTGTGGCAAAAAGATCGATAGAAATAGCTGAGAGACGTGCGAAACAAAGGACCCGCATGGTGTGGTGGTGAACGCGTTACTCCCCGGAAAGGATAATAGCGCGTTCGTTCCCCACCATAGTACACCTGCGGTCCAGAGTTTTGCAAATATCTCAGCAACGTTGTATTTGTAAGTATTTTGGCTTAAGTTTTTTTTTTCAGGGGTGTTTCTATTATCTAGTACAAGATGCGGGATACACCCAGGTTCCACCTGGTTCACGCACTGTTTTGGGTGTGTTTGGCACTGTTGAGCAAGTTGATGCGGTCACGGGCGGTTTGAAGCTACTTTGATGTTCGAAAGTTGGTCCCTTGTGTCAGCAGTGCAATTAGGGTTTCTACTTTTCGCTCTAGGGCACTTTTTAAGAGCGATATCCGATGGTTTCCTATATCTGTTTGCCTGTTTTAGATTACTTTTTATTTTTGTAGTTCATCTATAGTAGAATTAGTTACTTTGATTATTAAGAGTTTATGTAACTAATTTCACCTTGATCCGTTAGTTTATCATTAATCTACCTTGGTTTGTTCAAAATACTGAAGCATCTTTTAATTCGTAGTAGTTCGCTTATTTATGTATTTCTTATTAATTTTGTTTCCATAAAGTATTGTCAGGTTATACCCGTTATTTCTATACTTTACTAGAATGAATATTTTTGCCGGAGATAAATTTGCTGTGGTGTTGATGTCAGTACAAGTCTTTTTTCACGGAACATATTTACCCTTATTTCAAAGGTAGTTTAAAGTGAGTTATCGAGAAGCGTTTTTGTTGCTGAGCCGGTCGTCGGGTACACTTGTACGCCTTCCATTTTAATGTGCTGTTATGTAATTATACTTTAGTACTAGTATTTTTTAAGTGAATAAATGGTTAACGTGCTGTTGCAATTAGTTTTGAGCTATTCCCACAGTGTTGAGCGTTATCGCGTAAAACGTAGCGCTAAGACGTCCCCGTATGCTTCGGATCCAATCTCGGTCTAACATACCTTTTAGCAATCGTTAGTTGTACATTTTACAGATCTATCTCAGTTGAAGGGAATTGAGCCCATCGGAGGTTACGTCTGAGTTATTCTCAGACCCGTGTTTTGTGGTAACAAGTGCTCTACAATACGGATGAGATAGATGGCTGGTTTATTCTTGTGCTGTGGACTCACTTAGTTGTCCGTCTTTCCAGATTCTGGGGTTCAGGTGTATACTTGTCTGAGAGGATGAAGGACACCTGTAGCGCAGTGGTCGGAGACTACCTGCAACACATGTGATCGATCCTAGCGCCCAAGGCTCACCAAGCCTCCCATCCTCTTCGGGGTCGACAAATTGGTATCGGACTTCGGAGAAGACATCAACGCTGGCTCGTTACATCTGTAGGCCACCGCGAGTCTTTGTAAAGGCCAAATATACATTCAGTCAACTCAAACGATACTGAATGAAGTCGAGTGCTTGGTGCATCTTTCAGGGATGGGTCGAGGTCAAAGGCTTTTACGCTGTACACGTAGTCGTGTGCGTTCATACGTATGGGTGTGCCTACATGCACAGAATTCTGGAGCTCATTTCAGAAATAGCTTGCAAGTGGATGGGATACCTAGCGGAGACGATTTGTGGTCGTCTACGGCATGTAAGCTACACTTCTACTCCAAGAAATTCCCATAACTTACCTGTGAATACACCCAGCATTCCCACGACAGAGTACAGTGAGCTCTCTGTTTGCATTGCTTGGCTCACCTTAAACAAAAAATGTGACAGAATTCGCTTCTCTTGATGAAGCTACCGAGCATAGTGGGCAGTACATTTGATTCAGTCGATTATTTGGAGAAACACTCGGCAATACAGATGTTTCAGTCAATCATTTGGTATCAAACTTGTTCCAGAAGCGCAACCTATTTATTTGGCACTCAGCTGGGCTTCACACAAGCTAGACTGATATCTACTGAATCGTTGGATCTGCTTATAAATGTGACCACAGTGTGGCTTTGTATCTTGATGACATTGAACCACCATTGAGCGATTGTTGGAATGTTCCTTCGTCGCTTCGTTCGTTAATTTCTTCGATCTGAAATTCAATATATCAGCCCAACTATCAGTTATGTTACCACCATGCCCACCGCACCACAACCTCCTGGTCTGTGCTGACTTAGATAGAAACCACTTTAATTCATTTAGGGAGAAGTCCTACCCAAAGATTTGCCCCATCATCGTGACTGGGATGTGTTCCTGGGTGTCGCACTGCGATGTAAACTGAGGGGCTCATCCTTCAGCTAGGTCTCGCTAACTGAGAAAGAGACCGACATTTCCATCAGGAAGGCCAGCTAAGTCTAAACCAATACCAGGAATCACCACTGTCCTGGTATCAAACTAGTCACATGTTGGCTGATCACCCTGTGGTCTACAAGGGCAGGCACCTGCCTGAGGTGGTGGCCACTTGAAGAAGGCTTCGACTAGGCTGAGTTCAGAGGACCATATTAGCTAAACCAGCAAATCAGCAGCCTCAGAACTCCAAATGAGATAGCGTTGATTAAATCCCAAGTTGCAAAGGACGTCATTGGATACGGACAAAACGGATGCACCCGCGACACATCATAGAGACTGCTTTTGCCCAGCACCTGTAACACCAGAACAGTCTCTTCAAACGTCTACCTTTGCGCTCTTATTGAGGCAATATACGCCAATTAGATGGCGAAAACCTTGTCATTCGTGTCGGGAAGTTTCTCGTAAGGAAATGTCGAAGGTGTTAACTTTGTCCTGCACCTACATGCTTCTCAGCTAGTTACCTCATACGAAATCCTGTCACTGCGCTTGGCCATTCTTCACCTCAACTTCCGCGTCAAAAAAAGTCAGCGTCAACATCTACCACTCACCAACTTGTATTGAAGGATAGTGGACTCATTCTGCACCATGTGGAGGATATAATTGGTACGAGAAATTCTATAAATACGTTATTGGAGACTTCAATGCCATATTAAGAGCTACGAACGAAATGAACGCAGGTTTCAGAATTTGTGAGAAAGCGAACGAAATGAGAGTGCAAACAGCTTGTAGGACTGCTATCCGTGGCACGTCTGTTCCATGGGGATTCATTTTTCAAGAAAACAGAAAATCGCGGATAGACATGGGAATCTTCCAAATGGATGGACCATGCGGAGATCAATCATATTCTTATGAACAAAAAGTGGTGCCCCTTTGACACCTCACTGGCACCCGGGTACTCGATTTGACCACTTCATCCTTCGTGCAGGGAGTCGATTCGACCATAAGCCGAAAATCGTTCAAGAAAATAAGATTGAATGCATATCCGCCTTATGCAGTGATATGCAATAGCCTGCAGATGCATCAATTCCGCACTGCAATGTTCTCAAACAAGTACCAATTTATCGATCCCGGAGAGATTAAAGGATTGGTTAGTTTGAGCCTTGCGATCGAACCAGCGCTTGCATGTGTGCTGTAGGCACAACCATTGCGCTACATAGGCCTTCATATAAAATTACACATATAAAATGGTAAATGCCGCAGAGTCAGAATCGCTAAGTAGTGCTTTGATCCGCGTGAGAGGTCGTTGGTAAAGCCTGATTAACACCGTGAACTGGTGAACCTGCTGGGCAATAGTTGTTAAAGCTCGCTAACGGTTGTGATTATGCTTTTAAGGGTAGATGAGCTGCGATGTCATCAAACTCTGGATTTAGTAGCTGTATATTCGTATCTTTCGAGATGCAAAATAGCTTGCAAACGACAAAAATCAGACTGCTATTTTTAGGTGAAGAAAGACCAAGCTGTACTAGATTTTCACCGTGTACCAGTTTGTAATGTAATATCTTCGATGAAATCGACATCTGGGGTCATAGGCCTCATCTTGAGAGATTTCTGATTTTTGTTGGTAGAATACATGATTCTAGAGTTTTTCCTACGTCTCTACATGAGTAAAAAGGATACTGCCTATATTACCACCTCTAGTTTCCCTCGCAAGCTGTAATGGCTGTCCCGTTGAAGTTTCGCTAACTGCTGCAAGGTTGGACTCCCTAGGGAAGAATGCTCTCACTATGTTAGTCCATTTCCGCCATTGAACACAGGTAGCTTCACACACAAGCATTTTCTTCTCCTCAGGTCCTCTCTTGTTTTGTTTGGCAAATGTGTCGAGCTTGTTTTAGGGTTACGTACGACGTATCCGTCACGAGCATTCACTAAAATGGTCTTCTTTTGGAACAGTCGTAAAGTATCGTTCAGAATAGCGTCGCTGAATACGGCTTGTTTTCTTTACGATGAATGGATTTCATTTTCGCTTCCTAGTTAAAGCGAACCCTTTTCTATAATTTAATGAGGTGGAAAAAGTTGGAAAATATGCCAACTTCGAATACAGGTCATCAAAGAATATGATAACTCTTCACGTGAGTTGTTTTCACATCACAATCCGTCACGTCCTTGAGGTGGTTGATCTGAGTCGATAAAGAAAGTCAAGTCGCCGAAACGTTAGCAGAATTAAAATTTTTTATACCAATACACCAACTTCGTACTGTCTCAATCATATAGAAAAGAACCGTCTATGCCATAGCTTCTTGAGAAGGTTTCACATCTTGATTTATTGTGTGGTGCCCAAAAGTGCGTGGAGGCCTTGCTCCTAAGGGACTAGTTTTTATGCGTTTTTATGCGGAGGGATGCGTTTTATCTAAATAGTCGGGAATAGCCTAGGCTGCATAGCGTGTCATGAGTGCAACATTGCATTTCATATTCAGTGTTGTCTTCTACTCGAAAATGCTGGATGCTGGTCAGGCACGATTTTCTCTCCGACGCCGAGACACTCATGCCAGTGTCGTTCCGAAAGCTTCTTCATAGACAACCGTTGGGCTTTGTGGATCGAAGGAATATTTCCTACCCAACTACTTTTTACTTCCTTTGTATTTTAATAGGTTTTTCCTAAGACATCATTTATTCTTGTGGTGGTGCCGATTTCTACAATCAGTCTGCCAACCTCTTAAGAAGAATGTTATTGTTATTTATTGACTCAAATCTTGGAGAGCTGTCTCAACCTTCAATTTACTCTCAATTTTTTTTTTGCTGTCTAATTGGTTAAAATGTCTAGGAAGATGAAAATCTGTGGGAGGATGGTAGGCTGAGTCTTCTGAATGACAGAATTTTCCAGAGGAAAAAATCAAATTAAAATGATCTGTTTTCCTGCTTATTATCTATATAAATAATAGCTATTGCATGACTTTAAAAAAATCTGAAATCGTTCGAGATACTCTGGGTTCTGGTTTGGTTAACAAATTTTTTGATATTCCTTACTTCGGAGTGCCTTTTTTGTGTACGGAACTCCAAAGCCTTTAGACCTTGATGCTGCTCGGACAACATGTTTACACATTGTAGAGCGGCGCCTTATTCGTTAGGTCTCCGCTGGGTTTTTATTAGTTTCTTTTGGCGAAGCCAAGCTACCAACCAACTCAATATCGCTGTATCTACTTATTCTCCTTCCGTTTATTCTTCATTTCTTGTACTTTTCTCTTCTCCTATTCTATTAGTTCGTTGACGCTTTCGTTACTCTAGGTGGGTTCTGTGTGTTACCAAATGCTATTACTGTAGAGTAACGCTTACTCATCAAAGGGTTGTCTTATACTCTTTTGAATGTTTTCATATCGCATTTTCTTCTTCTATTTTTCACTATTAGTAACGAATTTCGTAAAGGTTGCCTTGTTCATTGAAGGAGGAGTCTTCAGCTGCGTAAGAATTTTGTACTAGGATGTACTTAAATTCAATATCGTTGTCTGTAGTGGATTTTGTAATGAGTTTTATGAAGGCAGGTCTCTGGAATTAGTTCGCACTTCAATTTCAAAGATGATTTAGAAGTGCAAATACCTTTCCGAAGGTTAGTTTTGTCCTTGAAAAGGGACAACACGCTGAATGCGGTGTTTGCTAGAAATATCGGTTCTACTTTTTTTTGTTAAAAAAAAACCTCTATAAATGGGTGAAGAAAGATGTCATCAACGGTCAGCAAGCTATGTATCACTGAATAGAAGACGAAAAAGTACACTTGGTAAGCCATGGAGCAAAAAACCGATGTAGTGGCATATTTCCTTCTAACAATGATGTATTGGCGTTGGTGAAGGACAATCAATAAACTTCTGAAAAGCTCTTAGGAAGTTCGCAATTTTCGGAGCTGGGAATGCGATACGCTCACGGAGGTCCGCTTCTCTTTTTTTTTTACAAGACATACCGTCGGAAAGGAGTGTTTAAAGTTTACAAGGCCTTTCTCTTGGCAGCTGATCCTTTAGGAGGTGTACCCTCCTGTAAATTGTTGGCAACAATATTGGCTATAGCCTCAGACTAGTGTTGAAGTTTTGTTCAGTACTGGTTCTTTAGTATACGTTGCTTTATACGAAGTTTTATTAGAGATTCCAAGACTTGTCATGTCCTTTTGACCACTTTTCATATAACATACCACACGTCACTTATCAGTAGTATCATCCGTAGTTCAGCACCCCATCTAGGGTTTCTGCGACGAAAAAGAGCCAGAAAAAACGAATGTCAATGACTAGTCTCACGAGATAGTCTGATCCACCTCAACAGAGAGGAGTAATCAGGATTATCACGAAAATGTGACAATTTTCATGTCATCCCAGCTGACCGATCCACAAAGCGGCTTTTCCTCGTCGTAGGTATAAATGGAGACTTTACCGGTGTTCGATTGAGCTTCTTAGTGACTGGCAATATTACGGTAGCTGCAGGTGTTGAATTGAGAAGTAAGTGAGAAGGCGCACTACTTTTTTTTTCTAAGCGATGCATTTGACGTTTGCGTTGAAAAGGAATTACTTGCTCGCTAATTCGTGGATTTTGTCATGGGAAGCCAATGCATTAATGTGAACAAGCCATATTACCATAAATAAATAGTCAGGTTATTCAAAGATAATAACAAGAAGCGAGTGGAGTTTAAGCGATAATAAGTAATGTATGGGGATGCGGACTCCTTTTCGCGGCGTCCGTAAAGTCGTTAAGACATGGATTTAAGCTGTATAACTGGCACTTCCGGAATCCATCGCATCATCAGCCCTTTCTAATACTTCGAATACGGGACTTCTACTGTAGTATAAGAATTATCAGAGAGATAATATTGCGCTGTGTTGTGTCGGAGAACTGAAATCGTACGCTAAATGTCTGATAACTTTTGTGCTGGTAATGGAATGCAGTATTCTTGAATGCTTAAGTTCCATTCCATTCATTTTTGGGAGGAAGAAAGGCAGAAATAGTTAAGAAATCATAGTCGAACACTAGAGAAAATGTAGCTAGAGAGCCAGAAATTCATGGTAATTCTATATATGCGCGTGTAGAAGCAATACGAAAACGCAGCGATCCGTATCAACGAGAAATATGACTCCGTTTTTGTTCAATTTCTTGAAGTTACTATGATGGATTACCGTGTCGATGAGGTACACGTCTTAAGTGTTTCTGCATCATAAGCTGTTGCTCTGTGATTATTAAAGTGTAGTGATTTGTAGTTGTACTAAAACTCGGGTAATAAATGGTAAGCGGAACACAGGGTCGCTTGCATCGCCGTAAGTAACTGAAGTCATAAATTTTTTTCTTACAGGCTACGATCGAGTTCATAACGTATTCATGTCCGTGTGTGCTTCGTGGCGTTGGCGCAGGTTCCTTTTTTCGCATTGTTTCTTGGTTACTTGAATTTGTATTGATAAATAACTCGTGCACAATATGAACTTCGATGGCTGGCTATAAATTGGCTTCGCTTTGTTTGGATAAAAATGCCGGAAGAATTCTGTTTTTTCATTCAGCTAGGAGATGTTGTTCATCGTTAGCGAATCAAGCAAAGGAAATTTGTCATGGAAAAAAAAAGGAAAAAAAAATTCATGTCGTCCATTCGAATGTCTTTAGAAATGTTTATTTGCCTGCTTATCTACTTTTCTGCACGACATGTCTTCGCATCTATTGTTCGGATCCCAGTAGCTTTTGGTTTCGATTTGTTTCCTCGCATCCGTCATCCACAAATGTCTTTAAAGTTTCTCGCATAAGGGTTCGACTGATGCTTGAGGATTTTTTCGTCTTTTTTATGAATGTTGTTGAATGCTGAGTCGATTCTCGCTGAAGTCTTAGGATAACCGAGCCAAAGCGTTTTCACTTGGATTACAGGGTGTTAACTATTCACTAACATGTCTGGTACCAATTTTCCGACGCTGGAGATGGAAGACTTGGTGATCTATGGGAGAGGTTGAACCAGAACTGTGCTAGTGATGAACGGCGTCACTACTAATACGATACTCGTCCCTACTTACTATGTCAATGACCAGTATAAATGCTGAGATATTTGCAAAACTCCGGGCCACAGGTGTATGCAGTGGAGAACGAACACGCGCTGTTGTCCTTACCGGGGAGCAGCGCACTTCACCACTACACCAACCGGGTCATGATTGTGATTATAACTACGCCTCAGCTTAACTGGGTTCAATGCCGATATTGGCTCCCCAGATCAATCCCGTTGACGGGTGATTGCTGATGGCAAAAAGATCGATAGAACTAGCTGAGAGACATGCAAAGCGAAGGACCCGGATGGTGTAGTGGTGAAGTGCGCTGCTCCCCGGTAAGGACAACAGCGCGTGCTCGTTCTCCATTGCAAACACCTGTGGTCCGGAGTTTTGCAAATATCTCAGCATTTCATACGAGTTATACTTCGCAACATAACCTGTCATTAAGAAGAAAAAGGCAGTGAGTAAAAGAGTTGAAATCTTGGGAACAATAACAATAATGATAGTAATAGTAGTAAATAATTGGCAAAAAAAGGTCCTCGGTTGGCGTGATTTATAGCATGTGAGCTCCCGCTAAGGGTAATTTCGGGTTCCAAGCTCAGCCGAGGTTCCGAGTTTTGCTCCAACCTCAACATCGGTGTGGTTGACGCTAATATCGCCCTTTACCATGAAAAAATAATAGGCAGTAGTTTTCAAACTGGCAGTCATTTAAGCTCGGTAGCAAAATAATCAACACTTTTTTAAACTGTTGAGCTTGCATGACTTCGGCAAATGGATTTAGCCGAATAGGCAGCATGCTGAAAGTTAAGACATTGTGATTTCGATCGCGGCTTCAGCTGAACTAGGTTCAATGCCGTTCCGTATTTCCCTGTTCATTGCCGTCCACGAGTGTTTGTTACCAATAATAGTAGTTTTTATTATACTAATTTTTCGCATTCTCTATTACTGCCACTCTGTCGGGTTATTGTTGTAAATTTGGCAGTGACAAGTATCTACTAATTACATATTTTAAGTCAACTGACGAACTGATTCTTTTCATCCATTGAGAGTGATGTGTGAGAAAATGTGAACAATTTAGGGAATAAGAGTGGCCAATGTGGGATGAACCAGCCAATGGGGTTTTAGATTTGAATTAAAGTTTAATAAATTAATCGGCACAACAAATATCTTTGAGTGTCCCTCGTGAAATGCACTCATTATCTCCAATATATCCGACCTTAAGGGAAAAAGAAAAAAAATCTGTTCTGATGTCCTCTTGACATTCAAATAATACTTCAGGAAAATTTTTTTGATATTACAGCTTAGAAATACAACGTGTAAATTAGCTCAGTCTACTTTTAATATTGCACAAACGAGTTTGATTAAGCTGAGGGTGAAAAAAACATGATGGACTGCAGAAATCTCTTGTCCTTTATCTTTTATCCTTTACCAACAACTTGCACATCGCCTTCCTAACTAGTAAATGATCACCCATGTGGAAATGCAGTAGACGTGTGGGAAGTGTGAAAATGTAAGTTTGTGAGAGATGACGTTTTCGCGGAAGGTAAGAGTTATGCTGATCGCTTCTCCAACAACAAATATGCATATTGATCGACAAGGCTTTGTAGAAGCCCATGCTTTGTTGTCCGAAAGAAAGGAGTGCGTGTGGCATAACGAGTTTCATAGGAAAGAAAAGCCCGAAAAATCAAAACGTGTCCATCAACTTCTTTTTATGACGAATAGGGTATCAAGAAAGGAGTTCTTTAGGTGGGGTTTAAAGTGCGTTTAAGGTCTAATTGCATTTTTTGTATAGTCATCAGTAGCCTTACTAAACGAGATTGTTCTCTTCTTCTTTCAATTTTTCGGTGCATCGGAACCTTTGCCGGGGATTGCGCATTAAACCAAAATTACCTATCTAATGTACGAATTGAAAAGCTAACTGGAATTCTGAAGCTATGTTTACAAAACATCATTTCCCCCTTGTGTTGATCAAATTCTCCGGAGATATACGATGCATTCCACCTCATTCAAAGCACAATAAAAATTGCTGGTGATATATTTGTGATATACAATGATTTACGTGGCCCAACCAGAGCATTAGTTAAGTGTTTTTGTCATTTAATACAAGTCTGATACCAATTAATTGACATCCCTCAGGTAATGGACATTGGTTAGCCGATACGGACGCGATCGATCCAAGGACCAAGTGTTTATTGTAGAGCACATTTGACCACTGCTCTACACGTGCCCAAAAAAATAAATTTTTCTAATCAGCTCTCGATTCTGGGACAGTTTTAAATTATTGGACAAAATTACTTATACTTAGTGGAGACCTCATAGAAAGCGGCTCTGAAGAAGGCGAAATTCGCCGAAACGTCAGCCTAATCGTGAACAAAGAATAGTAACACCTCGCGTTTGCTCAACAAAAATACGAAGAAAATTACTTATGATTTTCCGAAACTAACCGCTGTTGCTTTGGAAGCAAAGAACTCAAAATCTCCCATCATATAATGTGGGCGAATTTTCAAACACCTTTATCACTTGAATGAGTGGCTTGATGAATAATCGTGGGCATCTTAGTAGGATTTCAATTCGACGAGTAATTTGCTGGACTGGCAAGGTTTTTCTTTCGCAAAAGTCTGGACATAAGGCGTTCCCGAGTCGTCAACAGAACACTACTCACGCAGTGTTGTCCATCCGGGATAGGTTCGCGTCCATAGGGGTTTTTCGTCATTTTCAAAGACGTTGGTTTTTATTGATATATATTTCTATACATATGTTTATATTGCTACTTGTTTTTCTGGATGAAAGTGTAAAAATACTTCTTAGCTTCGCCGGTTCCTTCCAAAATACTTAGAACTATTTCCGTCTTCTTATAGTTCACTTCATATGAGCCAAGTAAGTTCGCTTAGTATTTCATTCATATTCTACCTCACAGCTTGAATAATAAAGGCGTATGTGATGCTAATGAGGTTCTCTGACGCTATGGGTTGATTTCGAGTGAAAGAAATCCAAAAGTGGCCATTGACGCTTTATTACCTCTATCAAGAACTCTTTCAAGCTTAAATCATCGTAAGTCGTTGATTCTTTGGCTCATGTGAGCAGAATCCCATTTAACAAATATTCCATGGTTTGTTAGCGAACGCCCTAAAGCAATATACGTCCACCCGTCATGTACTAACACATTTTCCTGTCGAGCTAAATTCGTCTCTAGTCCTTTCTATGCATCAAAGTTTCATCTCAAGATGAGAAAACAGCTGATCTGGGAAAACTCACTTTGAATTTTTCTAACTAGCCGAGTAAGCAACAGTGGAATTATTAAATTTTAAAAATAATATTTAGAATCAGCCTCTTCTTTTACCTTTCTTCTTCGTTTCCTCTCAATTTCTCGTTCTGTTTCTTTTTCTCCTTTTAAATGCTTTAACTTATTCACTTATAACGTTATTTCTTGTCTGGGAATGAAAAGGCTTCCGTCTTTTTTCCTTAAAAGTCAACAAACTGTCTTTCGTGGTTTTCTGCAACATCATAGAAGATAAAGAAAAAAATGTTTTTCCATGTCTGTAGAGGCCCAAGCTGATGTGGAACGCGACTTTCATCCCATCTCGTCTCCACATAATTGTTTTTTCTCTAATAGTTTATACGATGACAGATTACTCTTCAGCTGCGGTCGGTTTCCATCATTGGTGCTGCTTTCCCTAATGAAACAGTACTCTAGGAAAATTTACTTTTCAAGAACATGTGGTAAAAAGATTTCAGTTTTCATTCGTCTCACGAGGATACCGTAATGTGAAAGCGTAGGTGTTTAAACGATATTTTACAATAATCCTTTTAAGTTTTTCGAAGAAATTTCTCATTTCCGGCAGAGTCCTTGAAGTCAACCTAGAAAAAACCAGACAAAATGAAAATCCTTCTTTGATACTTAAGATTCACGAGCTGTGTGGACCCCAGCACATTTGCCAATCGTTTCTTTCTCTCGCAATCTTCGCCCATGGTGGTGGTTCTATTCGAGCATGGCGCGTGCAAGTCGCATTCCACGATCTGTAGAACAAATGCAGCTATGAGTACAGCTGATACAACTTTAGTTACTAACACGTCTGTTCGACGTAGAGGAGACCATCCTAGGAAACGTCTGTATTCTCGCGAAGTCCACTATACAGTTCATTTCGCCCATCTGTCGCCTGTTCGTCGCATTATATGACCGGCCTATACATGTTTTGCTAACGATGGGTGTTTTCCTTTGTCTCCAAGATGAGATAGATTTGCAAGATTAGCGCTTCGCTTTTCGGCTAGATGTCATGTGAAGTCAAATCTCAGAAACCATCGCTTAAACACTTTGTGAGTAGGACGCAGTATTCCCGACGTGATTGAAGTATCACTCTCCCCCTTCCCCCGTTCTGAGGTCTGACTACGGCTCATTAAAGGTAAGTTGTCACATGGCTTGCGAGATGTACTGGAACTGTGCCTCTTTTCATGCTTTCTGTCGCAACTCAACTTCCGACAGAACAATTCCAGGTGGTTTTTCAGCGGTGGATATTATAGGGCCCGGGACGGAAGTTGGAGAACGGAAAGGTTGGTGTATAACAATTCCGTTATAAATTCCGTATTATGGCAAAAAGTTTTGGTGATCCCATCTTCGTTTAACAGGGCTAACTGCGGAACACTATGGTCACACAAGTCCCAATGACACTTTTAGACTGCGTTTTTCACTGCTGGTTCTAGCAGTTTTTTCTTCTGTACCAATATAGATTTTCCTACAAGGCTAAGCCATTGTGGTTTTTTGGAATTCCAAGGATTCCCTGACCAAAGTCTTCCCAGGTCGTCACCACGACAGGTAGTCGCAGCCCATGTGGATCAGAAAGAGATTTGCCACCACGCGACTTTGATACCAGGACGGTGTTGGATCCTGGTATTGGTCTACTCTTAGCAAAGCTTTTGATGGAAACGCCGGACCCCTTCTCAGCTTGGGAAACCCTGCCATCGGATGAATCCCCCGATGTTTATTGCAGTCCGACACCCAGGGACACCTCCCAGCCACGATGAGGCGGTAAACCGTTGGGACGTTCATTCTCATTCCTTTCTCCTAATCCAAATTTTCGATTCTGTGTTCTATCTCGTTGGCCTTTCCTATTCTGGAGTTTCTAACGAGAAATTTATAATATGCTTAACCATTGCGGATAACTTCGTCAGCTGATAATAGAACGTATCTAATTCGTGCACATCAACTGCATGGCTCGATGACTATAATTATGTTAGTTTTAAATATTCTTATTGAGCGAATATGATTCTAACTCTGATTATAATCTTCTTATGATGCGTCAGTTAGAGAAGGAGGGCGGCCTTGCAAGGAGAGAGCATCTCCTACGAGTTGACGAGGTGAACAATGGACGGGAGGACGACAAAGTCTACACCACCGACATTTCGTGATGAGATCTTCCCTTTGTGGTTGACAAGGGTCCCGTTCTTTAGTTGGCGTATGTCGGTTTTCTTGATATATGTTTCTTGTAGTGCGGTCTCGTGAAATTTAATGCGATCTGAGGCTACAAGAAGGGCGTGAAGATCGGCGTCTGTGGAGAGTATTCTGGCATTACACGTGCAGAGTAAGAAACAGTCTCCACAGCGCGTCGTGCGTCTGTTCGTCAGATCCGATTCCAGTGACGCCATGCACAACCAGAGGTTTTGTGTGCTCTCACCGGTTGTCGCACCCGTTGACGTCATAGACAGGCGTACCCAGTGTTCGAGATACTGAGGCTGACCTATTGCTGGTCGAACAATTTGATCCTCCCTGGAG
Source organism: Angiostrongylus costaricensis (assembly GCA_900624975.1). NCBI lineage: Eukaryota > Metazoa > Nematoda > Chromadorea > Rhabditida > Metastrongylidae > Angiostrongylus > Angiostrongylus costaricensis. Next base: position 39,266 of record UYYA01004439.1, read on the forward strand.
TCCTGATTTAACCATAGAAGGACGTGTACAGGTCTTCATTATGGTGCAGATCCAAAGAAAAAGCGAAAAAAACAAAAAAAGGAAGCAAACGAAGAAACGAAATACCCATGTCAGAAACGGAAGTTGCACTAGCGTATTCGACTGGGCAAGCATCAAGTGTAAACTCCCTTCGCGGTTTACCCTAAGAACCGGCTGTAGTGAAAGCTCCTAAAAGGTTTTTGATTTTTTTGCGAATGTATGAACTTTCCGATAAATCTCCCATGCCTTTCAGACGAACTGTCCAATGTCGATCAATCCACATATTATTTGAAATTATGGCAGTGAGACCTTCGCCGCTCGAAAAGAGATAGATGAGGATGATTAATAATTCGAAGTGCTTCCTTCTCGGTATACGATTGAAACCTTGCCTCTGTATAAGTAAAAATCTCCCAACGACTCAATGACGAAAAAAAACCGATTATGGAAGATATATGGATGTTAATGCGGAGTTCTTCAGATTTGAGTTTCATTCTGCAGAAAAACTCCCATCTTGTGAAAATGAATCGCACTTGTTGAAAACCCAGCTATAGATGGAGTTTTTATTGAAACTGTCAGAGAAACTTGTGACTGAGGAAGAAAATTGAAAACAAGAGACCAAATAATGAAAGAAGGAATGAGCGATCAAAAGTCGATATCTTCATATCCTCCCAACGGTTTGCCACCTCATCGTGACTGGGAGGTGTTCCTGGGTGTCGGAATGCGATGCACAGAGAAGGAACTCGTCTCCTCGGTGTCAATTTCGCGTGCCTGTGGTGGTAAAGACCTGGGCAGATTTTGGCTAACCTCGGGATTCCAGTGAACCACAATGGCTTGACCGGCAAATCTCTGAAAAATGGTGAATATGCTGGGGCCCGCACAACCAATGAGGACGGGCCGTTCAAGTGTTAAGTATCAAGCAAGTATCTCCATATAGAGATTCCCGACTTACTACCTTCATTAGAAAACAGACCCAAAGCAAATTAATTGGGGAGTTTCCACGAATGAATATCTGGACCTAATTCACTTTTTGGATAGAGTCTGTGTTGAGGGACTGCTGTTTTCGAAAAAAAAAAGACTTGTTGATTGCTTTCGTATTAGATTTCCACGAATCTGTGTTGTTCGTCTCGTTTTCTCTTCCATTCTCTTTCAACGGAACGAGAAAATCAATTCTTTATTAGAGTATAAACAGCCGCTATACATTTTTTTTTTACTATAAATCTTATCCTTGAAAACTTTTATACTACATTTTTTACAAATCCTTGGCATTCATTGTGAAGCACTGATCGTTGACTAAGTGATTGTTCCGCTCGGATGGTCGGACTTTCGGCAAACAACGTCGCAACAATGATGTTATCGAATTTGAATGGCTCACTAAGGGGAACGCATAAAGAGCCTTCAGCGCTTTCAGTAATATCGTGGCGCACATGAGATAAGGTTAATGCAATACGCGGAAAATTTCTTCAGGACACTGCATATGTTTTAAAGGAAAAACAGCTAGCTCTTTGTAACTCAAAAGATGGATTTCTATAAACAGCGGCATAAATAATCGATATGTCTGTAATATATGTTCTCGTGAACCGCCCATGTTGAGCCAATGAGAAGTTGGTATTAGTTGTTATTGTTGTTGTTGTTATTGTTGTTGTTGTTGTTGTTGTTATTGTTGTTGTTGTTGCTGTTGTTGTTGCCGTTCGATGGCTGACGTTCCTGCGACTTCGCCTTCCTCAAACCTGTGCTGTTGCGTGTGGGACCATGGGTGGTTATATTATGGATAACTAACTCTATCACCTACTTCCCCATTAATATCTCTAGAGCGTGCTGCGAAGGACGCGAAGTCATTAGAGACGCTCTGCAATAGAAAAATGACCCACTGACTAGACTCTGCACCAAATCGCAGGCCAACTAATCCTCCCACTTCTCTGGGTCGGCAAATTTGTGCTCGATTTGCCTGGGAAAAGCTTCCTTCGATTAGCAAAGCCCGCGAATGCCTATGGTGAAGACGTGGGAACTACTATAGTACAGCTATTCCAGCCCTTCAAAATGAATCAACTAGACCAATCTTTAACAACGATTCGTTAAGAGGACAATATCTTCAAGTAACAGCCGAACCAACACTTAAATCTGAACACCTTCATAGATGACGGATGTATGGCAAGTAGCCCGATGAAAGAAGTGCTTGGATTCGTAAGGATATTTAAATCTGGATTATATAAATAGTAGTAGTAACATCTTTAAAAAGCATAAAGGATAAACCTCTCGGCGTTGATCAATCTCTAGGATGCGCCATCCATTCGAGGTTATTAAGTATCGTTGAAGGTGATTGAATGCATATCTGGCCTTTACAATGACTCGCGGTGGCCAACCGATGCACCGAGCCAGTGGTGCTATCCCCCCAGACAAGTCTGGTACCAATTTGCCAACCCCGGAGAGATGGAAGTCTTGGTGGGCCATGGTCGCAGGGATCGGTTCTACGTGTGTGTCGCTGTGGCGCCTCCAACCACTGCGCTCGCCACACGCACCCTAGTAACATCTTTAGATATGAAATAATAGAGCATATATGATATGACCAATAAGAGTTAAATAAAATAATAAGATTTTCTCTCGACTTTGCACATATCATGCAGGTGGCACTTTTCACTCTTCAAGCTCCCATTTGCAATGGATTCCTTCCATTTCACACATCAAATTCTCTAAACGATGAACCAGACTACTCAGCCAACTCGTTGAGCTTCACTCTTTCACGAGATCTAGCGCCTATGTGAAAGCGAGAAACTAGTTTTTCTAAGTTCTTTCAGTGCTTTAATGTATGATTAAAACCACTTGCAGAAACTATTAACTCCACAAAGAGCAAAGTCAATACTATTTCGTTCTATTCATGGCCTTACATGAGGTTGTTACACAATTTATGTCCAGCTCACTTTCGACGTCTTCGTGTTCTTCAAACATCGATCGGAGTCGACTCCAGTGGAGCACCACCAATGGATTCGCAGAAGACGCTGTAAAAAAAAATGTTTCCTGATCTCTTTGCAAAAACCTTGCGAAAGCTCATGAATAGAACAGCATATTATTGCTTATTCCTGTCGAGATTAAGTATCAGGCCGTTTTGAAGAAAAAAGAGCAAAGTAGTTTAGTCGTCTCTAGGTTTTGAAAATAACTTTCTAACCAAAAAGAGTGTTCTGTGAAGCGAACCTTTAAAAGTTTTCTTGACCTCAGTTGTTTATTGGCGCCAGAGAAGTAGCATTGTTTTGACACCAACTTTGGGTACTTTTATATCATTCGTTCCATTATCATCCACAGCAGTCATCAACCATGAAATGGTGAAAAAGGATAAAGCTGTCGGCGTTGATCAATCACTGAGGGATGTGACGTGCATTGGACTTCATTAAACATCGCTTGGAGGTGATTGGAGTGTACATGCATATCTGGCCTTTACAATGACTTTCGGTGGCCTACCGATGTATTGAGCCACTGCTGCTATTCTCCCAGAGAACTCTGGTAGCAGTTTGCTGACCCCGAAGTGATGGAAAGTTCGGTGGGCCATGGGCACGGAGGTCGATTCCACGTGTGTGTTGCAGGGTGTCTCCAACCACTGCGCCACAAGCCCCTCATCAACCATATGCAGCTATAATCAGTTGTTCTAATCTTCCTCAATGGGAGTCACGCTAAAAGCGTACTGCCGAAACGACAGATACTGTTGTATTGTGTGTCTTTGCATGGAAGTAAATCTATGCTGTATAGCAACCTCGCGACTGCCGAACAAAAGACGCGTCTTTCCATCATGTCCAATTTTCGGTTCTGAAAGATCATTTACATGTACAGTAGTCTCCATTTTCCTTACAGGTTCTTCCTAACGTCATTGTTTACCAGATAGACCGGCTTTTTTCGCACAAATTCATATTAGAAGTTTTAGATGTGGAAAGCAATATCCTGATTGAACTGGTTTCCGGATGCTCGAGTTAGAAGAAGTTTTGTAAACTAGAACAGTTCCTTCTGCTCAGTTTCCTTGCCCTCGTATTTATCGTATTCTCGATAATTCTTCGAAAACATATCCATGAAATGAGCCGAGTTGTCACAATTTCATCCTAGTTGTCTACAACAAGTCATTTTCATTTTTTGCAGCAGTCTCTTTCGGCATGCAATCATTCTTAAAAAGAATGAGTTTTTGATATGGGTTTTTCCAACAGATTGGATATGGGTGGCTAGCGAATTGACGTCTTCTTGCACTCAATCAAATCATCCCGTTCATACGTCATTCACTCTTAGTGTTTCCGTCACTCGCTCCCTCCCTCCATCCCTTTCAGCTTCTTCGTCTCTTCGCTCCATATCAAGCAGTCACACCCGAAAATCTGCCCGTCCACCTAGTATTTTCATTTCTCATCACATCTCAGCGTTTGCAGACGATGTCTTCCTATCCGTCACCTTCTCGAAACTTCCACGTTAAAAAAAAACGAACTTGCTTTTACCCTCAGTGTTTCCAGTTCATAGAAGGAAATTAGCGAAAATCCACCTTTTCCTCCTGAAACTGCGAAGAAATTACAACGACTTTGTCATAAGCGAAAGCTTTTGAAATCTCGCTAGTCAAAATGCTCTTCAAATGTGTTTTTTCCTCAGTTACTACTGCGATTTGCGACTGTGATTTTTTGCTTGGTTTCAAACTGACTTTATTATTAATGTTTAAAACCATTTCTCTACAAATCTACCTCCAATGAACAGACAGCACTTAGCTGAAATCAAAAATTTCTCTTTTACCAATGAATACGAAATTTACACAGCAACTACATTAGTAAATTCTCAGCCAAAGGGAAATTCGTAGACTATGAGGAGCACCCTGTTCTATTAAACACGGCCACCAATGGCTGTACTTGTGTGAATATTAAGAAATTACATTAATACGATAAAGTAGAGGTTGACTTGAACAACGTCCTATGACAGTGAAAAGTGGTTTCACTGTCTCTAGTCCAATATGCGCCCTAGGCGTTAAACTTATCGTTCCTCCATTGTTGGTAAACTTATACGAAACTTGACTGAGAAGAGAAGAGTACTAAGTTGCCGTTCGACCGACTGGGAAGAGAGAACACTAAGTTGCCGCTAGAACATGCCATGAATGGATTCGAATGCTTAGCGCATCTCTGTAGAGTTGATCAACGAAGAATACCTCTGTATCCTTTTTTTTTGCAAAATTTTCCCACCGGCAATCAATGGGTGCGGTGTTTTGGTGCTTCAAAAATGTTTTACTGATGCGGTCTCCTCCAAACAGTGTTGTGTTAACGTTTTCTCTTCAGAAAATTGCTTTAACGGTGTTCGGCTTCTACATCTTTTTTGAGCGGTCGTTTATTTTTTTTACGTTTGCTTTCATTTTTAAGTTTAATCTTAATATCATCTCCGAATCTCCCATTAGGAAGAGCGAAAGAAGGAGTCGCTGCCGAAAAGATACATCCCTCGGGCCCACATTGTGGTGAAGGCTTGCAAACTCTCTTGCAAGATTAAATCAAGACTCCAGCGAAGACCAGTTGATCCAACCAGCAAAAGGCCGGAATCAATATCTCGCATGCTGGATTCTCCTTTCAATGACGTCAAAAAGTGAGACGACCTGTTAGAGGACAAAAATATCGGGTTACGCACTATGTCAGTAGAACCGAATCTGACGAATACACACACAACATGCTATGGAGATTAATTGCTTCTCTACACGCACAATGGCAGAACACTGTGCTCATACGTCAAAATTAGGCCGCCCTCGAAGATGCAGATCACTTCGAATTCCAACCGGTTCCACTAGAAGAAGCAAAGAGCAGGAAGACAGATAAACGCCAACACGATATATCGACGACATAGGCTTTGTCATCCACCCATCCATTGTCCATCTTGTCGACTCGTAGTAGATGCACTATCCTTGCATGGCCTTCTCTAACTGACACAACATGAGAAGATCATGACCATACTCATCGCCCGATGCAGCTAATGAATAAGAATTGGATGAATTCTACTATCATTTGGAGAAAGTTATCCGAAATAATAAAGCGCATTATAAATTTGCTGCCAGGGCCTTCGACGCCAGACCAGGAAGAGGCCAATGAGAGCGAATACATAGTCGGATATTTTAAATTAGGAGAAAGAAATAAAAGTGGAAACCATCCTGCAGGATCCCTGTCTGCAGCACTCTTCCATGGAGACTCGTTTTTTCGAAAGAAAAAGTGCCGCCAATGGACGTGGGAGCCTCGCAGCATGATTCATGCCTAGATCGAACGTATTCTGGCAAACAGAAGATGGTACCTACTTAATAGATCGGTAGACAATTGCAGCCTGGTCCAATTCTTGCCTTCTTCGCTCAAAGATTTGATTAAGCCATAGACTGGAAAAGAATTCATTCCATTGACCACGAAGAAATAGTCTTGTTGTATACGGAAAAAAAAATTTTCAACGAACTGTTATCAAAGCGCTACTGGCAGTTAAACAGGACCCGACAGGAGACTAGAAGCTGCTTTTCGAAGAACTTAGAAGTTTGCGTCGAATTCATTTCAGTTTACAAGAAGATCAGATCGCAAGCCCACTAGCACTGAAGAGTTGCTCGAAATGAAAATGAAGCTGAGGTTTCGTCCTACTGCAACGCGTTTTAAACGGCTGTTAATGAATGACAGTTGCAAAAGAGCTTTGAATGACGATTTGTATTGGTGCATGCAAAAAAAAAGCTGTTAGTAACAGCATAAAAAGAACCATTCTGAAAAAAATGCCGTCAGGACTCTTGCGAGTACGTGCGAGTGTCACGCTGTTAACCCTAATGAACGAAGATTGGATCATAAAAACTCTTCGGAATTAATAACGGAGTTCTACACCAAGCTGTTTCGATCCACAATCCCCGTCTCTGGCCCTGAAATCCTTGCTGGAGAAAAATCACCTGGAATCCTTCCCACCCTCTGACGTTCGAAGAAACAGGTAACATAAAAAAAGTACAGCTTCAGGACACGATAATATCACCACCGACTTCCTTAGAGTTGGAAGCCACAACTTACATATACTTCCCTCAAACCATATAAGAGCTTAGCTTCAAAAGCAAAAATGTCCTAGACCAGTGGAGGAAGTCGAACGCGGCCATCGTCCTGCTTGAGAAATGAAGTGAAAAAAAAAGGCGGCAAAGGTCTTTGCATCAGTCGTCCAATACGCTTCTTGACCGTTCTTACCGTTCTTTATAAGGTCCTCACGAACGTTCCCTTGTCGCGCATATTAAGGGCATTGGTTGAAGAGTAACCAGTGGAGCAAGCAGGATTTCGATAAGGATTCTGCTGAATGGACCACATCCAGACTGTGTTCAGGTTCACAGAAGCTTACCGGGAATATCTCTACCTCTAGTCCTGACTTTCGTAGATTGAGAAAAATCGTTTGACAGCGTTGAAGCAAACGAAATCGTATCAGCTCTTGTCGATTAAGGAATAAAGGCATCCTCCATAAGAACATAATCTTGCTGTCATCGTAATTATACCACAAAAACGCAGCTATTCCAACGAACTCTTACCAGTCCAATTTCGATTGCAGCCTCAGCTTAACTGGCTTCAGTGCCGATATGGCCTCACCAGATCAATCCCGTCGACAAGTGATTGCTGATGGCACTGGTAGATAGAAAACTAGCTCAGAGGAACGCAGAGCAAGATCCCCTGTGGAGCAGCCTGCAATGAGCGAGCTCCCGGAAGGGGAAATCGTGGTTCCATCAGGCCCTAGTTCTAAATTTTGCGAATATCTTACCATCATTATGGTTGATTTCGCATAATATCCTGCCGTGAAAATTGTAGTAGGCAGCGAATAAGAAAGCAAACATTAAATGATTACTGATCATCCCTATCCCCATCAGAGCTCCTTTCGTTAGAGTGACAGGAAAAGTGTTGAACTTGTCGTACAAGTCATTTTTCTGTCAGCATTTCTAGAAGTGGTCATGAAGCCTATTTCTTCAACGCGACTTTGATACGCTTCGAATATATTTTTCTCGGCTATTTGTTTATAAGCTTGCAATCAATTTGGTGATACACTGACGTATAGACAAGACTACTTGTTTGAAAAGTGTAACTGAATCCAGCTAAGCAAGGAAAAATCTCCAGCATCCACTACTCCCTTAAAAACTCGTCTATTCTGAATTCTGGTCCGTGTACAACCGTTTACCCACACACTGGGAGGAGAACGATCCATTTTTTACTGAATTCTCATTAGAGCACCTCTACGACCAACTATGAGCTCTTTCCAACACATTTGTTCCCAAACACAGTAAACAAAATTATTCAAGCTTCACTCCAACAATTTAGCTTATTGCAAAAACCATTTCACATTTCCTAATTTTGGGTCCGTCACTATTATCCTTGGTGGGCAATATTCTCTCATAGCAGTTCTCGTCATTTTCATTCCATTTTAATTCACTTTTCATAATTTTACACTAGCTATCGAACTCAATTTAGATGCGACTCGTCAAGGAGATAAAGATGTTCCATCACTTTAAAATATCGCCATCAGTGGATAAAAAGAGAGGAAGGAAAAGCGCTTGAAAAAGCCTTATCTTTGGTCTAACGCTCACTCTTGCCTAGCAGTGAAAATACTTTTTTTATCGGCATTTAACTGACTCGTCAAACAATGGTGGTCAAGAAGGCTTGTTTAAACCGATATTTTGCAGCGCTTAATAACAAACTCTTTTACTGATAAAATGATAAAAGGTGAAAAGCTCGGTATCGATCAATCCCTGAGGGACGCGCCGTGCAATCGAATTCGTGAAGCATAGTTGAGATGATTGTGTGCACATCCGTTTAGTCCTAGATGCGCGGTCGATGCGGTAATCTCATCCATTGCGTGTGACAAAGCACCTTGTAGTACCTCGTTACCATCATTTCCCAGCTTTTGAGCTGTATCCGTTACACGTCTACTAAATTCACTCCTAGCATCAATAAATTAAAAAACAAAACAGCACTCTCAGTTCCTGTCGGGATTCCATTAAAATTCTGCAATCGGAACGATATTTCCATGAGTTTAGGTAGGTTTTCAACCAAGCTGCAAAAATCAACTGGGACCCCTTTAATTCATTTTAATACATGGAATGGGAGCGCTTCAGTACGGGTATACGAGGAACCCAGGAAGAATTGACAATATTCATGAAGAAGACGAAAAAGCTCATGCAGCAGCCAAATCCACGCTCAGATATGTTCGAAGAAGTTTGCGAATGATGGATGTGAGGAAACGAAACGAATCATAGAGTTCTGGGATTTGTACAGCAGATTTGAAGACGGGTCTTGTAAGAATATATATAAAAATAAAAATGCACGGCTATGCATCAGATAGTACGTGAATCTTGGCAGTTCTCCCATTCGGTTCCTTTATTTCACCTTTCCATGTCTTCACCATCGGATATCGCTAATCTCTGTTCATCGGAGGAGGCCCTTTCCGGACAAATCTGGCATTAACATCCCGACAGTAGAGTGGAAGCTTGGTTGGTCTAGGGCGAGTCCAACCAGCAGACTTACATGTATTACTGAGTTCCTACGCTTTTCGACTTAATCTCTCTTAAATGAGTAACCTCAACTAGTTCCTAAAACTAACACCTAATAAACTTCTACAAGGAAAAATTATCATTCTGATAACAATCGTAATTAAAGGCTTTAGAGATTATTTAGGTGAATAAAAAAAATCAATGGATAAAATTTTTTACAATCAAAAGACTTCCGTCCAATTTTCCTTGCCTTGCTAAAAATCTCGTATCCGGAACTGATAATTGCTTGCCAGGGCACATGCGTCGTAAAGGAAACAAAGTTGAATCCAGAGGCGACTACCGCTCAAGGAATGATAACAGAAACTCTGGTGCTGATTAGTTCCTCCCATCATACATCAAACTTCATCGAGCGCCACAAGAGCGACCGAATGCGTATTTCGCCTATGCAATACTTTTCTGTGCTCTATCGATGTGCGAAGTTAGAATTTTGCTCGTTAAGGATACAACGCGCATACAACTTTCTCAAGCATCGCAGGCATGATCGAATACGCATGCGGCCTATACAACGGCTTCCTGAAGTCTGGCCAATGTGCCAAGTTAAAATTGTGTCCTTGCAAAGAAGTCTGGTACCACCCACTTATCCTGAACGGAAACGAAGCTTAATTTGGTTGGTGTGCGATGTCCTGCCAACGACCACATCTACACTCTAGCGCACCTCAAGCTACTACTCTGCACGCGAGTTTATGCCTTTCGAATAATCACAGTTTCTTGGCTATTCACGACAGAGCGAATAATTCTCAACGCATCTTGTTGCTCAGTGCAATTAGTTGTAAGATTGGCTGTCATGATTTGTAGCTGGACATCACTTTATGTGTCACGAATTCGGCGTTTCATTACTTTAGTTCACTGATGTCGTCCTGTCACGCCTTGCTTCTCTCCTCAAGCGCCAATAATTCACAAACTTTTCGCCATTATAATCATCTGTTGAGTTTCATTTGGAATTTTCACCTAAGATTCTACGAAAAGAGAAAAAACTCTTTGTGTCTGCTTTTAATATGAGTGTTGAGCATGGCTCGTATCATTTCTAACACATTAAATCCCGGGTCCTTTCTCTTCGTTGGAGAAATTTCCATTGCTTTAAAGTATTTATCCATATTAGCAATATGCGACTTATAAATACTTTGACACATGAAATAGATTTTCGAGCGTCTAATCCTATCTTACTCTTAGGATTACGACTTTCTTAACATAAAGATCTACTATATGATATAGCCTATCTAGTAGAGTCGAAGTGATAAAACATTTCACTAATATTGAGAAAAAGAAAAAAGGTTTATAAATCTACGGATAGGGATAAATAAGCAATAAGCTGCCGGCGTTGATCAATCCCTGAGTGATGCAAAATGCATTCGGCTTCATTAAGCACCCTTTGGAGGTAACTGAATGCATATCTGGCCTTGACAATGACTCGCGGTAGCTTACAGAGCCAGTGCTGCCATTTTCTCAGCCAAGTCTGGTACCAATTTGCCGAACCCGGAGGAATGGAAGACATGGTGAGCCACGGGCGCGGGGATAGATCCCATGGCCTCCGACCACTGCACTACATGTTCCACAAATCCACGGATAGTGATTTTAATTTAGAGCAGATATTGTTATCACACTATCATCCCAATTATTTGAGAAATAGGCATTTGCTTAAGCCTCTAAAAGTATAATGTACTGCAAAATAATCAACACACTTGGATCCGTTCCGTATTCTTTACATGTTTACCGACCATTCTTCGACACCATTGCTTATCGATAGCTTTCATAGTCTCTTCAATCGTTACCGTACACCATAAATCGTTGTTTGTCCCAAATGGAACCTACTTTCTGATGATACAGAAAAATGCTTGTTAGTCCTTAGAAGCGGGTAAATTCGTCTACACTAAAGTTCGATACACATAGAAACCACCGTGCGATGGAAAAAAATCTCATAAGTAGCAGAATCTTTTTTCAGACGACTTTTCGTCGTCTCATTATATAGAATTTTGTTAATGCAAATAACGTAATCATGGGAAAAATGTCATGCGTAGATTCTGATAGAAGAAGAAAGCGAGCTGAAAAATTTACTCCCACGTGTTATGAAAGAGATTACGATTGCGCTCTGAAAGTGAAATGTTAAGGTGGTTTTTGCAGTTCTCTAATTTCTTGAAAGTTTCTTTCTTTTAGTGCAAATTTGCGACGAACTAAATGAGACGGTCACAAACGATTTTTTTCTCCACTCCCTATTATTCGTCGCAGTGGCGGCTACGACGAAGACGGCATGAGAGCAAAACGCCCCTTTCCGGAAACGATTAAAATTTCCTGGATTAGAGAAAGGACAATGGGGCTTTACCGAATAAACTTGATGCTTCTTGCAGAATTCTAAAGATAATCTTTGACGGCGTTAAAGCGATGGCGTTAACAAATATAAACTAATCTCTCTGGCTTGAAAATCTCAAATCTTCTGGCGTTTTTAGCTATTTTTTGAACATTTATTAAGTCCAAAGGTGGGCGTTGTGGTCTTTAATCATATCGATTAGCTTCTCTTGTAACTTCAACAAACTTCGGTTCACAAAATATGGAAAGCCTCATATTATAATCCAGCTGGTGCTAGAAAATTTCTTATTAATGCTACTTTTCAAATAAATCTAGTCCAATATTGCTTGAAAAGGGGACCTTAAGCAATACTCATTCAGCACTTCAATAGAATCTGGCGAGTGGTGTGCGCATGCTTCCCTGAAACAAATTAAGGTACTGACAGCCGTTCTGCTCTTTCGTCTATTAAATACTACACATTCTGCCCTTTTCTTTTAAACTCACGAAATCGATCTCAATTTTAAAAACTCTCTCCGATTTTTTCTAGATGTTTAGATGGCCCGCCAACAAATGTTAGCTAGAACCTAGCTTTTGTTCCATTCACTCCATTATCTAGCATCTGTCATTCACGTGGTTGAACGGCTTTACCAGGAATGTAGGACTGCTAATTGTGGCTTTTCTTCTCGTCTCATTGGCATTTTAACTGCTGCTCGAGTGCAGCTGTCCTGGTATCTTAGGATAGCCGTGCATGGGCCTTCGTAAATCTTCACGGTAGGCAATTAACGCCTCCGTTTCGTACCGGAAGGAGGTTCGCTATCTTGTAACTTAGATTCTTCCATAACGCCAAGAGTTCCTGTGATTAGTAGACGGACAATGGGAGGGAAAGAAGGAGAAAGGTAGTAGCAGGATTTCTTTAGTATTTGTAAATATTATCTAAGTTCTCAATCGTACGTATTTTCTTAGGCACAATCAAACTTCGTAGCAAACTTCACTTACTGTTTAAGACATTACTATCTACTTTTTAACAAAGGTATTCTTCTTGATGTAAAAGGAGACCAAAGTTCAGCTAGGCACAGCGGTTAGTCGTCGATGGAAAAAAAATGATGGGAAACTGCTGCGTAAAAGAATTCCTGGTTGAGATGACAAAGTTAGAGTTCGGACTGCTGTTTCAATTGCTTAACAACAGTATGGCATGCTGAATTATTACACTAACTAACAAAAGCTCGATCATCAACCAGACGACTCAAAACGATTTCAATTTCACGAGAACGAAAGACTCTGGGGGTATCGTTTGTAACAAACGCGATGCTGTGTGCGACCTGTACTTCTTAGAACAAACCATGAGATTTTATTTAGATAGAAAGGTTTAAAGCTAAAATTGAACGAACATAGCTGTAACTCTTGTAATCAATATTCCAAGAGATAATCGACTCCAAGTGTAAAGTAGGCCGATGCTTAATTCTCAATTATTTCCTCCCAATTATTTCTTGACAAATAGAATGGTGGTCCAGCGTAACTCCCTCTGGAATTTAGAGCAAGCGATTCCAGATGTTTATTACAGGCAATCACGAGCTTTCACTGATTTGGAGAAAATTTGTAACTAAGTGACTTAGTTTATCCTAGAACGATAGCGATTTCCATGGCAGAATCTTGGGATTATACGACCGACCGTTTGAGGATGGCGTAACAAAGTAATTCGACTATTTTATTGCAGTTTGTCACATCATGTTATACCATTACGATATATTATGTTCGGTATTGTATTTTCTATTGCATTAAAGCACCTACCGATCAGATTTAAGGACACGTAGCGCACTCCGAAGTGGAGAAAAGGCAGTGAAAATGGACCGCACTATCGTATTTTCCACAGGACAGGGGCAGTGAATTCAGGTAATGCTTTCACTTTCTCCATTGACCAAAATGGCTCACAGTTTTGTCTATGATTATGCTGACTGCACTCTACACGCCTGTTTGTTTAAAAGCCTGAAACTAATTGGATACGAAGTACATGAGAAGGGATTAAAGGTCGGCTCGAACAAAGAACTCCCTTGTCTACAAAAGACAAAAAAAAAAAAATCTAAGCATGAGAATATACGACTTCCATGCAAATTCTCTTCAACCATTTCATGAGTTTTAGTCTCCAAAGGCTATAACAATAAAGTCCATCTTCCATCTGATACCAAAAGAGCTCCCAGTACTGCAGTCTTAGGCAAGGTGAAAACTGAGAGGGAACTAAATTCTAAGAGCCATTCCAGGCTGCATAAATCTTAGACGATAATGTTGACGATTCATCGTTACAGCTAACATCGCACACTAATATTGAAATTCGTCATACGAATCGAGTTGAGACGAGTGTAGGGGATCGAAATCAAACTTCGCTAATAATACTGGGGGAATGTTATACTTCCGAACAGGTCACACGGGTTCCTGTAGTTAATACCCACATCAAAAAGAAGTTTGCTGTCAAAATCGTTTCCGCTGATAATCCTTTCACTATTTTCAGAGGTGGAATTAGTCCACATCATTTCAGCAGTAGACCTCCATCGAAGTCAATGGGTTACCAACGGAGACGGTGTCGACCTTGAAATTCGTCTTGGCGAAAATATTAGCTTCATCAACTCCTCCTCGATGACAAGTTACAAAGAATAACGTTCTTCTGGTATAGTTCCCAGGATCGACTTTCTATTAACCTCGGCATTGGAATATGAATGTGTCGTTTTCTTGTTCAGCAATCGCAAGGTTTTTAAACAGCATACACTTACTTCCATAGAAAAACACAATACAATACAACGCTAGCTGACGTTTCGGTAGTATCGCGTTCTTCAGAGCCTGGAAGGGTATGCTGATATACAATCCACTAAGCCAAATGCTTCAATAACACTTATAAAAGACGAAAAAACTCTATGGTAGTTACATGATCAACAGATTCCCGAAAAACTCACCACTTTTTACGTGACTTCCAATGAGGAAGTTTAGAACAGCCGAGTTGCATTTGGTTGATGACTGCACCACCCCACATCAAAAACTGATGCGAACATACGGGGTCAGTTCGCGTATGACCTCTGGGCATTCCTCCCTACTATTCATTGTAGGGTTTTTAGCATTCATCCAAAAAGCCTCAAGAAGTTTTCGCGCTGGTGTTTCAGTCTCCTGTGCAAGGGTATTGACTTTTACTTCAAAATCGTCTCCACTATACTTTTGTATCCTATGCGTGCCTAGTGGGGTACTTCGTCTTAGTTTTCGTTTGCTATCTAGGTGTTCCTTTATACAGATACACAAAGGTCTACCCGTTTCTCC